>CM029021.1:176432741-176652741 GCA_016801055.1 Panax notoginseng
TTTGGTTCTACTTTCTGGTGTGGACCTGGTTGATGGAAAAGTATGTTTTCAGTAGCTTTATTCTTATCAACCTCAAGTGAAAAATCTGAAGTTTTTATTTCTTATTTGGTCATTAACCTGTAAAAAGAAATTTGCTTATATCATAATTTTTATCTATATGCATAGTGCACTTGTATGTGGTTTCTTTATTAAATGTAGCTTCTTGCTTTTATGTTTTCAATAGCCTGTATTGGATGTCAAACCTTATCTACCATACTGTGACAGCATCCACGGAGCAAAAGTGCCAAAGTGGGTAGAGGTACCATCTTCATTATTTATTAGCAACTTGAGTCATATTTTTTCCATGTTAGGCAGTAATGTATCAAATTGATGTTATAAGTTCTGTTCTTTAAATAAAAAAAACATATTTTTTTTGATATACAAGCTTGATTAGCATTTTTATTCAATGTTATAAACCCTTGTATAACACGTCTATTAATATCTGTGTTAATAAGCAGCACATTTTTGTAGTGCAGTAGTTGAGCATGTCTACTGATCATGTGGCAGGTTTAAGGTCATAAAAGCTTGTACGTTTATGATTTTTGGCTTTAAGTTATCTATTCTTCTATTATTATTTTTTTTGAAAAAAGCCCCTATTATTGTAATATGACATGAACTTCAAAGAAACTATCCTATTATCTACTGCGATTCAGGTTTTGATTTTTCTCGTTGGTGTCAGTCAGCATGCTTTGATCGGAGGGAGTGGGGTGAGGATTGGATAGAGTAAGACTGACAGTCCATTGAAGTATTTAAAAGAACTTGTCAACCACGTGTTTCAGGGGTAATTCATTCCAATCTCGACTGCAAAAGATCAAGAGTATCATTTGTTTTCATTGTCATTTAGACACCAAATTCCTTGTCAATCTCTCCCTATCTGTTGGTGATGGGGCCATGACATTGTAAACCAGTCATATGGGTTTATCCAAGGATGATGCCTCCACATCCTTTCTTAACATATTTCACATATTCTGCCTTATTCATAAAATATATTTTGTTCTTAGACACGTAAACAACACCTATTCAAATTCATTAGCTCTCTAGTGCTTTTTTCCACTGAATAAGTAATTTATGGTCATCCCCTCATATATGTTTAAAGGAGGTTGGGAAATTTTGAGGTTTTTTATCAGCTTGGTAACAACCATACTTTGTATTGAGGTGTCATGGATGTCCTGCTACAAATAAATTGTTGTTTACTTGTCTTTATTTTATTTTGTTTAAATGTTGTGAATATAGATTATTATCTCCCCTAATATTGGAGAAAATGTTTGTACAGGCGGACAATCTATTAGCTGTAGCCTCTATTAACTTTGCTGAGGGATTTTCCGCCACTCTAGCAGATTGTTGGACAACCATGGTAAGGGTTTTGATATGTACTTATTGAAAGTTTGAAACATTCATCAAGTAATATTTTTAGAAAGAAACAAATTAGTGGTGGCATCCGCAGCTACAAGGTAAACCCCCTGAACCCAAAGTGCTCCTTTGGAGTTTAGATCCTCGTGACAAGTACCTACTGAAGGCACTTGTCAAGAAGCTCACAACTACAGGAGCCTACCTCTAGGGGTTTCCATCAAGTTAATTTCTCTTTCAATTTATTATTAATATCTTTAGCAAATGTTTCTTTCATACCTATTTTTATTCTGGTAAGGAGTTGATCTGCGTAGTAATCAATGTACGAGGACATAGAAAACCTTAACAGGGATTCAATAAACGAAAGTATGTATACTGTACGGGACAGAGCCAAGGATGAAAGGTTAGAAATTAAAGAACACATTCAGGTCAAGACTATAATGAGCAATCAAGCGTTTTCAAGTTGTTTTCTTTTTTGGTTTAGAATTTTATTTATGTTTAAAGGTAGTCATTATTATCTAAAAGGAGAAACAGACAATGAAAGCTCAAGGACAACATGCCTTCAATTAGAGGTATTGGGCATTCACTACTATAGGGGACTATGATTAACATCAAATTACAGATTCAAACTCCAATCTGGAACATTTTTGGTGCTTTCAGTGCAACTAACATAAAATGACTGAAGATGATCTTGCAACATAGACAAGAATGAGCATTCCTTGAATGAAAAGGAAAAGTGATTAAGGAGTTCATAAATTATCCCAGCAGGGGTGACAAGACTAGTAAGTACTGACCAGAATATGACCGAAAAAGGGGGAAGAAAATGACCTTCAAATGGTTGCTAGGAACTTTTTATCAAAAAAATCTGTTTGTTTGCAGATCACTTGCAGTAAACCTCAAGTCTAATCTAAAATGATAGAAATGGCGCTTTACAGTTAGTATAAGATCATATGTTAGATGCAACTTCTCTGATAATTTAGCTTCCATTTGCCACGAATGAACTCTATCTATGTGGGGAGTATTTGTTGTTTTATGCTATAAGTTGTTTAACTAAACTATCCCAAAATGAGGTCATTCATAATAAGATCACCCTGCATGTCATCATTTACTTGTGTTACAACCTTCTATCCATGACTTTGCCTTGGCTTTCTTTCAGGAAAAGAAGTCCCTCTATGAATCACCTGATGAATTTAAAAGCTTGATCAGGCAGGTCCTCTCATGGGATATACGATCACTATCACAACGATGCCAACCTCATGATTCTTTTGTAAATCTACAAGATGGTAAAACAATTAATAACAGTGATTTGGGCGATGACCAAGAAGTTGCTGACAACAGTGTGGACCAGGATTCTCTACCCTCCAGTGACGATATTATTTATCACCTGATTCTGGAAGGCCTGAATGTGGCATACAGAATCGACTCTGATAACAATGTTCATGTTTGCAAAGTTTCTCTGTCATCTCTCATCCAAAATGGTAACAAAGCTGGTTCAGTTGGATAATAGGAAGCCTAGTGTTTTTTTGGCTAGTAAATTTGATTCAGACTAGTTCTTCTTTTCTGCTCCAAGCCTTACTTGATCCCGCCAAATAACAGAGAGAGAGAGAGAGAGAGAGAGGTTATTTCATGCTTATTTGAATGATTTCATTTTTCGTAAGTAGTTTGCTTCAGCCCTGACTGATCTTCTTCCGCCAGTAACAAGTTTGAGAAAGTAGTACATTACTTTCCAAAGTGCTTCTATGTACTCATGCCCTATACTATACCTCAGCAAAATACTTATCTTGATGTTTGTTATCAATAGAGTGTTGTTCATGTAAAAATAAAAGGCAAATGAAAATGAAAATTTGATTATTAATGATTTTTTCTCCAACTTGCTCTATTTATTGATTGGCAAGCTAGTCATGGATTGTAGGCGAGGGAATAAAGTGAAATAGTAAAAGAAGAACTCTGGGCTTTGTGTATTCTCTATGCCAAGTTTCTGATTTCTGAATTGAAGCTGGACGCATTTTATAGCTATATGTTAGGAAAGGATTCACCATGAATGTATTACACAGCAATTTATGGGTTGTCTTTAATTTGTTTCTGGTTTATGATAGGTATTTTTGTCAGAATTAGACAAGCTCATAATACTAGTAGTTAGTATAATAAAACATATATATATATAGTGCATCTGGAACAAGTTGGCACTGTTATTCTTATCATCATCCTAATTCCTAATAGTAGTACTAGTACCGTAGTACGTATAAAAAAACACATGCACGACGGCCAGGCTAGACCAGACCAGAGCACGAAGCATATTTTTCATGATTACTTTGCTTAATTCGGTGGTTTTAATTTCGGGAGAATATCATATATCATTCGTCCATTGACTATATAAATATGATACTCCATTTATTACTCCATTTGACAAGTAAAAGTTTGGTTACCTGGTCCTTATTACTTGCTTGGTGCTACCTACACCTACACTTAATATTGTGGTCAAAGTATTTAGGTCGGTCGGTCGACCATGCAAAATGGAATGGAATGGAATGATGGTGAAGTCATCTCATCTAGAAGATGTCCAACTTTTGACAGTACGTACGTATGTATTCCATCAGCGAATAAAGAAATACATGCCAGGGTCCCATACTCCCATACTCTACTCCCCTCACGTCACCTGCCCTTCCCTTTACTTTTTATTTTATATGTATGTATTGTGGAGTATCGTATCATATCATATCATGTCATGCGTACAGCGTTAAGTAAGGAGATACATACTCACTCATACTAGCGTAGCTACCTGCTAAATTCATAAGCTAGGTTTAATTCCCTTCACATTAAATATTTATCAAAACTCATGTTTGTTTTACTCATCACTAAATCCAATCAAAACTACTCATGAAATATTAATAATACTCCTTAATTTCTTCTCATAATTATATATATAGAACTTACGTCCTAAAAACAACTTGATACACTTAAATTTAAAATTAATATAAACTCATTTTTAATTTGACTACTATATATGTACACATATATATTGTAGATTATTTAGAAATTTCTGTTAATTACATATTTTTTTTAAAAATAAAATAAAATAAATATCACATCATTTGAAATTTAATTTTTCTCAAGTTAATTTTAAAAACTATTATTTACATATTTTGAAACAGAGAGAGGGAGAGAGTAACAACTCACCAACTTAATTATAGTACTCACATCCACCTTCCTACTAAACCCTACATATTTTATTTTATTTATGATGAATTTATACCAGTTTTATACTATGCACAAACAATTGTGAACAAATATTGAGAAAAAGAGTATGCTATCATTTAAATCATTATAGAGTTATTTGGCATGTTCGTCTTAATTTCTACCTTGTTGCGGCACATTATATGAGACAAAAATAAATAAAATTTAGACCCTACGCAGTATCCTTAAATAAAAAGACAAAAATAAAAATTTTATATGTTTTGGAAAGAAGGTGGAGTGTTATATTCTTCTTTTCAGGATTGAAGCCATGAAAAGAAAGGAGGGGGTGTTATATTCTTCTTCTTGTGACTGAAACCATGAAAGCATGTCCCTTTTCCTACCAAAATAAGATTCCTCTCATCTTTTGGACGGTCAAGATCTTAAGCTTACCTCATATCTAACATACTTTGCATATCCTTTTTAGCGACGGACCTCGCGACGATTCAGTCCGTCGCTAAAGAGAAGCATGCAAGGTATGTTAGATAAGGGATAAACTTAGTTTCCGGACCGCATCTTTGGATATATTAGTTTGAGAATAAATTCTATAACAGCTACATGTAAATTGGTATCCAATAAGAATTTGTCTACTTTACAATTTGGGAGAATTAATCAAGGAGTTTTAATTATCTTAAAATTATTAAAAAAAATTATCATCGTAAATCGGTCAAAAGAATCAAAACTCATAGATTTTTTCTAAAAATACAAAGTTGCGTGATTTCTATTGAATACGGTAAAAACTCTAATTTATAGGCAATCCGTATAAAATTAATTCTCTATTAGTTTATATAAGATGGCGAAATCAATTTTATTTATCTGTAATGATTTTTACTACCTTGAAGTTATATCTATACATCCTGAGTATAATCCGACGTTCTTTTTTCAAAAAATAAAAATAAATTATTATTAGTATTATTTAAATGTGGTATTTTTAAGTAGTAATTAATTTATACTCTCGGTCTGAAAAGGAGTGTAAAAAATTTTTCTCTTGATTTTTAAAAATATATAAAACATGGTTTTTGAAAAGTAAATTTTGTTATTAAAGATCTTTTATTTAGATTGTGGATATAAATATTTTATAGTGCAATAAAAAAATGGGAGGAAACAATCTTATTACTTCCCCACTTCATGTTATCAATCGAGTCGAATTGAATATTGAATTATTTATATTTGGTTCATAAAATTTATCGAATATGAAATAAAATTTGATTGAAACTCATTTAGCTATCGAGTCGAGTCCGATCTGGAATTAAATCCGAACAATTTGAACTTTTTGAACGAGTTTTAATAGAAAATTATAATTTAAAAATATTGAGTAATTTATAAAATTTACTTAAATCGTTTATATTTCGAATCGACGTCAAATTGAACTTTTCCGAATAGGTTGGTTCACTTTACAACCTTATCATGGATATATCCAAATACTCGATCATTCCCTTCCTATAATATGGGGCGCGCTGTGGCTATATCAAAATCAAAAGATATGCCGCTTTATTTACTTAATTTTGTGCTACAACTTGAAGAATATCCCTACATAGTTTGCTATATATATGGAAAGGGATATGCAAATGGTGTCTAATTTTCTAGGTTAAATTTAAATTATGTTATAGTATTTACGTAATTTTGAAACAAAGTGAGTGTAGAGTAAATGTACTGTAAATGTGGAAAAAGATTACATGGTGTAGTAAATATGATAAATGTGAAAAGAATATTACAAAATCTTTTAAAATTCAAAACTACAGTGTATTTGGACATCTAACTTATTAGACAACCAATGAAGTATATATTTCCAGCGAGTCCATATTAAGAAAGATAGAAAGAAATAATCTACAACAAAATATTAAGAGAAAAGTAAAATAAAAGAACCTTTAATGTAATTTTACTTCCCCCGCGCCCGCACATATATATAGAGCGAGGGAGACTTTCAGCTGTGGGTGGTTTACATGCGAACCACCTATAGCGACGGTCCGGACGTCATATATATATATATAATATAGTTATAATTTTTATTCTTAATAATTTTTTTTCTTTTGAACTTAAAGTGCTGAAAAATTATACTGAATTTAGAAAAGTAGATATATATAATTATAATTTTTATTCTTTATAGTTTTTCTTTTTAGACTTTGACTTAACTGTGTGGCCGGATCTTTTCCCGGCCAAAATCCATCTTAGCTGAACAAACTAACTATTACTTTCGTTCTTAAAAGATTGTCGTTTAAGGTTTTGACATATGGATTAAGAAAGTATCATTTATCAAGTAAAATTTGTTTGAAATTCTATCACTATCCTTTTATGGGGAGTTAAAAATTCCATCACTACCCCTTTATGGGAAGTTAAAAACTATTATTTTTATAAAAAGAGAATTTTTTAGGACAATAAAAGAAAGTAGAGATAATATAAAAAAATAAATAATTTATTCTCTTTAAAATTATAAACGAAAAATTTTTTAAAATAAATTTTTTTTTTCTGAAGCGATAGCCTTTTAGCAAGCGGAGGGAGTATTTATGATATATGGAGTACAAAACATAAACACTTGAAACTCTCTTCTCTTGACGGCTAGGTCCGTTACTTTATACAGCTGTTAAGCATATCGAGGTAGGGAGGGAGGGAGGGAGGGAGGGAGGGCTTTCCGTAATAAAAGACAAGAAAGAGGGGCAACACTTGGGAGATGACAAACAGAAGTGTTTGTTTGACTATTACTAGACCAGTATTTAAAAAACAAAAACCTCGCAGGATGTCCCAATTGCCCTTTTCTGAACTATTTTAATTTCTCAAACCCCAGCACTCCCTCTCTCTCTCGCCAATCACTAGTATATGTATTAATGTATATATATATGTATACGTGTACTACCGGTTAATATTACTGTATTCACGATCAGTCGAATATATCTGACCTGAATTTACTGAACTGTCGGAAGGAGGTAGAAAGATATGGATTCGCCGGGATACGATTCGACCACCAACAGACTCGCTGTTCGGTCATCGGTGATCGATTCGATCAGGGCTTGCACCCTAGATGGGGCTCAAATTCCTAAAGAAGAACTCAAGAAGAGGATCAGTATGCCGCAATACCTCCGCTTCGCCATCCGCGACGCCATTCAGTCCAAAAACGTTGACGCCGGTAGGTCCCACTACGACGCTGCCGGTGATGACCCGGTCGATCCGCCGGACTCTCCCCTTGTGGTGTTCATCAATTCCAAGAGCGGTGGACGTCACGGCCCCCAGCTTAAAGGCAGGCTTCAGGAGTTGATGACTGAAGAACAGGTTCCTCTTATCTCCCTCACTATATATATATATATATATATATATATATATATGTAAAATTTTGTTGAACAGTTAACTCTGAATTATATTGTATTTTTTAATATTTCTTTTATGAATATTTCCCCCCACTTTCTGTCGTTTTGGTTTTGCTCTCGTGGTATAGTTGGCAACTAGTATTAGACGATGATGGGTAGTATCATCATATAAATGCTTATTTAGTAAGTCCATAATCTGTATTGATTTACATATATCAAAAGGAAATTGGGTTGAATGCTCTCGGCTGAAAATGTTTCAAATTTCTGTCATACACTCTTGTTTTGGTATATTTGGGTACAAATGGTTGTGTGAGGACGCTTACATTGTGAACACTGAAAATCTTTGACACAGTTTATATGTGTTCAAGTTATGATTAATTGTTTGCCCTTCTTCCAATGTAGTTGAATGTATTCGAGAAATGGTTGAATTGTTTTTACTGTAGATTTTTGTTTTTGATGCTTTTAGAGTTTAGAGTTGCACCAAAGGTATAGTGGGTAATGGGATTTGTTAGCAATTATTATCTTCCTGGTTGATTTCTGATGCTTAAACAGGCTTTAAATAATTTCTTGATGATGGAGGAAACAAAAATATTAGAAAGGTCCTTTAGTGTAGCATAACACAAAGGGAGAGTTGGAAATTGGAAATTTAGATGGTTGATTTCTTACAAAGGTCCTTTAGTGTAGCATAAAACAAAGGGAGAGTTGGAAATTTAGATGGTTGATGTTTAAGAAACTATTTAATCATATTTAGGATGCTTTTTAATATTAGGATTACATGTCTTACCTGCTGTTTGATATTATAAAGAACGATTATCCTCCTGTAGATACTTCTAAGGGAACAACATTGAATTATGTTTCTTAACCAGGAGTTACTTTCAGAATTGAAAGTTATCATAGATGTTGTTTAGCAGGCTTCTTAAAGGAGTAGAGTTTGGTCAACCTTACAGTGAAAATAGCTTTTTCCATTTATAATTCCGTTGATTCTTATACTATACCTTTTATGAGCGAGTAGATTTATTATTCTTGAAACTTGTGATAATTTTTTTCGAATTTAAGAATTGTATGTGACAGTTCAATAGTATCGGGGGATTTGTTAAACCATTATATATGACAGGTCTATAGTACTGGATGATCAGCAAATACTCTTCGACAGTCATTCTAGCTTATTAGTTTACTTCTTGATTTTGCTGCATGGAGATAATTTAATGTTTGTTGAAGTTTCTTTCACCAAAAATATGTAGTTTGGATAATTATCATTTGCATGACTTAGAGGTGTATCCGACCCACTTTTCCTTGCACCTTGTACTGGTATGTCAGCACGAGCTAAATGACTGTTTGTATGCCACAAGTCGTAACTCATATGTGTTGCCTTAGTGTCTTCTTTGTGATGGTTATATAACTTATATGGTTCAGATATCAGCATCTTGCTGACATATACTTCTTTACATAAGAATTGGTATTCAGTTTCAAATTTAACTCTCTTTGGTAGGTATCAATTTTGTTTTTCTTGCGTTTCAGGTTTTTGATCTTTCAATTGTGAAGCCTCACGAATTTGTACAGTATGGATTGGGTTGCTTGGAGAAGTTTGCTGCCCTTGGGGACAGTTGCGCTAAAGAGACTCGTGAAAAGCTGAGGGTTGTGGTATGTACTTGGCTAATTTAATTTTTAAATTTGTTATTGTTGTCTCAGTTTGATTGTATATTTTTACATATTGGGAGATGATTACTTTGAAGTTTATATAAATTTTATGTGGACTATCTTTCTTTGAAAACCCAGGATATTTTACATGAGAATAAGGTACTACTTTTCTTGACAGGTTGCTGGCGGAGATGGCACAGTGGGTTGGGTCCTGGGGTGCCTTGGAGAGCTTCACAAACAGGGGCGAGAGCCAGTTCCATCAACAGGAATTATTCCTCTTGGTACAGGAAATGACTTGTCCAGGAGTTTTGGTTGGGTAAGCATTTCATACTTAAACTTTGTCAGTTTTTCTGATCCTGTCCGGGCTTGTTGAGATGTTACTTGACTTTTCTTCATAGGGTGGTTCATTTCCTTTTAACTGGAAATCAGCCATCAAAAGAACTCTTGACAGGGTTACCAGTGGTCAAATTTACCGTCTGGACAGGTGAGTTATTCAGTGTACTTGCTCGTCATTATTCATTTCTTAATGAGGTTGATTCTTTTCATACCTTTGCATTTGTCTGGAAAACAATGTAGTACTTTGTTATTATAGCATAGTAGCGTAGCTACTAAATTCTTTTCATCTGGAAAAAACTCAAAACATTTCTTGCAAGTGTGATATTTGAATGACTCTAATTGGCCACATCTATCTGCAGATGTTAAAATTGTTATTAGCATTCAATTATTGAATCTGGTTTTTCCACCACCAATTTGATTTGAAGTTTTATTGATTTACTTTTAGGTTCATCAATACCTGGACTCATGATGTGCAACTTGGTGAGACAAAAGGGAAAACACTTTTGCCTTTCATGTTGTATCATTGGTGTATGTTCCACGTTAAAGCATGATCTACATTGTTGGACTCATTCTCCAACAGATCAAGCTTTTAGAGTAATGGATAAATTGACGATCAACATAAGACTAATAGGTATCTACCTAATTGTTACAAGTTACTTATGACATATTTAAGCTATACTTGATCAGCTGATAATAAGATACCTTATACCATCACACCATGTTCCTAAGATTGACAAACAATTGAAGTTATAGTCATGGAATAATATGTTCAGAGTTTTGGAACAGAACACGTTAGGCAAAACAATGTTTAAATAAAGGTCTTCCATATATGCTAATTCCAATGCTTCCATGCTAAGCGATTCTAGAGGGTCCATTTTCCCCTTTGAAAACTCATTTTGGAAGGAAGTTATATTATATATATATATATATATATATATATATATATATATGTATGTGGTGTGGGCAAATTTTCAATTAAAATATCCTCTAAAGAATTAGAGTTAAATACAGTAAAAGGAAATTATGTTTCAAGTTTTCATTAAGCTTCCCACCAAAATGCCTTCCTTTTGGCAAGAAGTAGATGTCAATCATATCACTTAAAGTGTTGGCACACAAGTATTTTTGTACTTCATAGTGTGGTACTTATTTTAGTTCTGAACTTTGGGAGGTCTTCATGAACATTGTGGCCATCCTTCTGTTTACCAGCATCCCTGTGTTCTCTCTCTCTATTATGTCTATATCGTTGTCAAAGCCGGTAGTCCTTTTTATTTCCACTTGGAATCTGACCCCACTGCAAACAGCAAAATCCTTCTTAACCAGCTTTGTAGAAATATGTTTGAGCTGTCTTACATTAGAAAACATAATAAATTATTACTTTCAGCAACACTACATGATATTGGCTAGAATGAACCTCAACACAAGACTTGACCAAAGAAGTAGATTATTTCAAAACAACATCAATATTTATTTCCTCTACCTGCATGATTATCATTTTGTTATATAATGTTTGTTATACTGGTTTGGTTTTATGGGATATCATTTGTCTTACACCTGAGGTATGAGTTTTATGACAAGAGATGGCTCATGTGCAGTAACATAGGTGGTCCGCTTAACATTGTTATACGATGTTTTCATTTCCAAATTATTGTCAAATGACTTGAGTTGATAATTAGATTTTTTTTATGTTGTCTCTATGTTTGGATTCAAGAAGTTGTAGTAATGTTTGTTTTATCCCCTATTTGTGAACGTGCACTACCCATGGCATGCTTTCTAGAAACACCGACTCTTGTTTTAATTTTTAACAGAAACGAGTACTGTATGTTAGTAGTGACTACTTTGTGATTTGAAGTTGTTTGTATTAATGCCCATCTTTGATCAGAAAATCATAATTTTTGTCACTCATTCATATACTCAACAATTTTGTGAAATGGCATTTTCTTTTTTGTAGTTGGAATATTCGGATATTAATGCCAGTTGGGGTGGAGGTGGATGCTCCCCCTTGTTTGAAACGCCAGCCAGTGGAAGAGTTTTCTCTTGATCAGGTTGTGGTGGTCGGTTGCTACTTTTTCTGGGCTTGTTTAGGGGGTGTTTAGGATTTACTTATAAGTAGTCAGACTTGTTTATAATTAGTTTTAAAAAGTTTGGTAACTTGCTTCTTGAAACAGCTTATAAGCATTTTTTTATGAAAATAATCAGAAGTACCACTTTGGTGCTTCTAATTATTTGTCAAAATCTAATAATCAAGGTTGACCAAGTAAATTACTAATCTATCCCTTTTTATTTTAATAATTTAATCATTACCCCTTTGTACTTCTCAAAACCTTCCTTTTTAAGTGATAAGGAATTTCTTTAATACTAAGCACTTTTTACTAGTTTAAGTAGCTTTTTTATTAACAAACACAAACTGTTTTTTTTTTAAACCTGCTTATAATCAAAGCAGTAATTAGAATCAAGAAGCATATTGCTTAAGCAATTCCAAACATATTCTTAGTTATTACTCCCTATTTTATGTGAACATTAGAATTTTCAGAAGAGGTTCTCTGTCACTTCATTTACAGTTCTTTTGCTTAGCAGCTCACCTTTTATGTTAGTGTGTTTGGTAGAAGTATATGGTGGTGGGATATATTCTATAGGTTGTTTGGGGAAGAAAATAGCCTTTTTTGGACTGCATTAGTCTTTGTTAGTCTTTCAGTTATCAGTGACTGGCCTGTTCCTATTAAACGCTCGTTGATTATTCTTCATTTTATCTATAACATATTATTTTTTCTTTTCCATGATTTCATTTCTTTTTGTAACTATGCTATACTTGTTGATCTCGACATTAAATTTTTACTAAGCTGTTACCTTGCCTGGTTATGTATATGAACTGAATATCAATTCCATTTTACCCTAATTTAAGGGATACCCCAATTAGTGTAGCTAATTGTTTTGGATGCCTTCAAATGGTGATATTTGACAAGATGGTAGAATTAACCACCTATACAATCTGTTTAGTTTAAAATGGTAAAAGGAAACTTATCTAATTCCGTGTCTAGGAAAAATCATAGTAATTGGATAGCGTTAGAAAATTGTTTTCAGCCGTCGTCCAACTGCTGATTACCTCTCGGACGTGCCTCTTATGTTTGTTTTTTTCTTCACTTGGACGCTGCTAAATTCAAATTCAATTATAACTTATATTCAGTTATACGATCTCTTTCAAAACACACACACACATTTATGTATATGTATAAATATAATGTCCCCAGATTTAGATATTAATTTTTTGTCAAGCTCTAGTTTAAATGCTAAGAACTTATTTAGATAAGATCATGTTGACAAATATAATCTTTAGATTTTAAATGCCTTTAATTTGTGCTAACAATCACTTTGGTTTGATTTGCAAATTAGATTGAAAATGGGACAAGCTTATTATTTTGTTACTGAATTAATTAACACAAGCGATGGTTTATTTGGGATTTGGTTAACCATAAAACTGCTAATTATGGGTATGTAGCAAAAGGCTGATATAGGTCAGCTATCAAATTGGATCAGCTATAGTAATGCTCTTGGCAATGTTTCACTTTTTGTCTCTGATTGATTAAATTACTTCTTTCGGTCCTTTAGTGAACCATCTCTCCAGGCCTGTGGACGACACTCTAATTAAATTATACAACTTACTAATTTTATTATAGTCACCAAAAAGCGGATCATGCTCTAATAGCTTGTGTCCAAGAGTACACATCAGTTTCTTTTGAAATATTACTTTCTAAATTCTAACAGAGTAAATCTTTGATGCGAAATCTGACACAGGAAATCTTTGGTCAAATTTTTTTTAGTGATTGTTCTCAGTGTACTATTAGAAGAGGAAGAGAGATTGAAGGTTAAGAGAAAAAATAATTAAATATCACTAGATTTTTTAAATTCTTCATTTCTCGCCAAAATTTCACAAAGAGTCCAGTCTTTTACTTTTTTAAGTTTGTTCATGGTGTAGTATATGTTTCTTTTTGAAATTTGAAGGTACTTCCTTTTTTTAACTGAGGTTATTTTCAAAGAATTTTTGCTTCGCTAAAAAGACTTTGGTTCAGATATTTATTTTGTAGATCAATTAAAAAACTTATGCTCTTATATGTAGTGCAAAACCTTTATTAAAATGTTATTCTGTGAATCGAAATTAGCAAGTGTACACCGAGTTCTGTTGCTTGAAAATTTGTATGTTGTGTTTCCTGTCTGATGGTGCGATGACAGCATAAACAGGCGGTTTGCAATTATTGAAATAAAGGAGGAAGACAATTTCTTGAATATATCAGATTGTAAAATAATATTTACTTGCATTCTCATCTTAAGGTGAAGATTAATCACATTCTAAATGTTGCATGATATAGTAACTGTCTGTTTTTTTGATGGTTGAAACTTGATGGGGATTATACAGGGATTGGAAGTCGGAGGGGAGTTGCCTGAGAAATTTTCTTGTTATGAAGGAGTCTTCTACAACTATTTTAGTATAGGTATGCATTTTGACTTTGCATAAATTGGTCCACAACATCAGCCATTTTAGATTTTCTGTATTTCAGTACAGTAGGTTTAAGCATACCAATTTAATTTACTCTCTTATTTTATGTTTTGAACAAGCAACATGTCAAGTGACTTAATTAGACTCGTAGCTGCGATTCATTGATTTCGCAAGTACTTATGCATGTGAAGTTGCGAACCCAATTCCTACTGCTAGGTACAGGGAACTCACATTATTACTGAAATTTTGCCCTCTTGCTCTTTTATACACCTGTTAACCCAACATGACCAAAAAGCTTCAACTAGCTTAAGATATTAGATCTTTGACCTTTGTATTAAGATCTCAATTTCACACTTGAACATTAACTTGAGGCTATGTCAACTCATGTTACCTTAACACTTACCACTCCTTTTCACCTGATAGTATTGATGAAAACATTGTAGAAACTCAGGCAATGCAAATACATCCTTCCATTCTCTACCTGCTAATCGATATTTTATTGATTTCTCCCCTATTTTTATAACCTAACCTAACCTTCCTTTCCCTTCTCCTCCTGCAGTTAATTGGACCATGGAAACTTAATTCAATTGTGCATAGACGTTGTATTACTTGTTTTCTGGATTCATTTAGTTTGATGTAAACTGGTCGTGATTCAGTTCTGGCATATAATTTTGCTTAACCAGTGAATTATTTTGCTTAAGAAATTATATACCTTCATTTTGCTTAACCAGTGAATGATTTTTGCTCTACAAAAGACACTGGCCTTAGAAAAAAGGAAGGGAAAAGAAGGGAAAGTAATTATCAGTATTAGAAAGTTGTTAGTCTTTAAGATTCTCTCAAATTATGCAGCGCAAAGGACTGACTTCTGATGATTTATTGCCTCTATTTTCTGCTTAATCGTGGTTGTTTATTTATTTAAATACAGGAATGGATGCTCAAGTTGCTTATGGATTTCATCATTTGCGTAATGAAAAACCTTATCTTGCACAAGGTCCTATTTCAAATAAGGTAAAAACTTCTCTTTTGCTGAGTACAGATATCAATTGATACGTTGATGGTTTCTTATACATGTCGAGCTTTTATGTTTCAGGTTTAAAAAGACCATGTATATATATGTGTGTTTGTGTGCATGTGTGTGTGTATATATATGTATATATATTCGTAATTAAGATTATATTATAAAAGGGAAAGCACACAAAGGAAGGAAAATATATACCATAGGAAAGCCCAATCAGGGAGCTAGAAGGGAAGTAGGATAAATCAATCTGAAAGGATGGGGCACATGAGTTCAGTGTATAATTCTTAATGAGGCACTATTAGGTTGTAGAAATGTACCACATCCCTCACTTGGCTAAAAGCGCAAGTCCTGCCTAGATTTTAGTATTTTGAAGTTCATTGTTCAGTTGCTAAATCTTAGGTGTAGAAACTTATTTTAAAGAAATAGCTAATTTATTCTACTTGACTACTTCAACTAGATACAAAACTTCCAAATGCATACATCCTAAAAAGCCTAGACACTAGTCCTTACCTCTTTTACCATTCTTTTTCTTGTGGGTCTTTAAATTGTGAACTAGACACTAAAATCCACTAGGAGTTGTAATGGATAATTTTGAACCGCGGTGAGGAAGTCTTGCTTATTTTTTCAAATAGTGTGGGAATTTCACCTCCATGCATACTGTAGTTAATCTTCCAAACAGCCAGAACTCAGAATTTGTGCTAGTGAGGAGTGTTTTGTCCTTGTTGCTTTAAGCCTCTGTGTCTATTGGAGAATGAGGTACATGTTGTCCATTGGAAATGCCCAACGCCTTATGTCTCTGTGGCATTCTTGGCTTGCAGACCTGACCTCATGCAAGAATGAAGTGTCTTCTTCTTATATGTCACACTTTTGTCCTGGTCCTGCATTTTTCAATGAAATAGGGGCAATTTTTTTGTAAGTGCTAACTGGGCAGAAAAATCCGAGTGAATGTGAAGGACCATAGTTGTTAAGGCTCGTCTATGCCTACGGCAACAATATGACTCACTTAGAGGACCTAGCCTAGCTCAGTACCTTCAACCAGGCACCTGCCTCATTCACTTTACTCTTTAGATCATGACATGGCGAAATAAAATCATTTCTCTCCGTTTTTTATTGTAGCATATATATATGTCAATTTGTTTATATTTTTTCTCTCCCTAAAATTCTTGAAATTTCTGAATTTTCTTATGAATTGCTTCAATAATTGAGTAGCTGTATAATTAGCTGAAATAATAGGAGATAACATCACTCAATTATGGGTAATATTTTTCAGGATTTGTTTTTCCACATATTTGTACTATGCGTGCTATGTCTGCCCAAATGGTTCAGGCTCATTCCTTGGCCTTAGGCTCTAGAAGACTTTGTTATCTTAGTGTGCCTTGATTGTTTATAAACTTTGTATGGGTTTTAATGAATTAGTGTTTAGTCTTTTTGGAATCCACATCCAAATTCTGAATAGTATTGGACTACTAACCATTACCTTATATTGCTTGGCGTCACCTACTGACTAAAAAATCTCGAGCTACCTCACAGTGGAGAAACTACTCGTTCACCACTTCGTCAACCTGATTATGATCCAAGCATAGTCTCATACTGAACGAGACATCATTGATAAATTTCCATTCTTAACTTCATCCTCCAATCCAGTTCTCTTAAGACGCAGAGCTCCAATCATAAAATGAAACTGTTCGACTTCTAGGGACTCTAGGAATCAAGCTTTGGGAATACTCCCTCTGTCCTCAAAAGGAACACATTAAGAAAAGTATAGTGGAGGAAAGAGATTAAAAAGTTCTAAATTTATCCTTAGTGGCCCCACAAGATTACATAAACTGGTAAGTCCTTTTATTTTTTTATACTAATGGACTCCACTAAATGACATACTTACCCTTTACTTTATGTACCTTAGTCGTCCTTTTGAGGCAAAAAAACTTGGTACTTTAAGTCGTACTTTTGAGGACGAAGGGGGAATATCTGACAATCTCCTAGGCTATGAGATCCTATTCCTTTACCATTCTTCAGCTAAATTTATATGCTTATATATTCAGTTTACAATGTGATTCCTCTGATCTTTGAAAGAATAACTATAATGCACGTCCTACTTGATTAAAGCCTTAATGAATTTGTATTACTATATTTTGGAAATTACAACTTTTAAATTGAATAGATTAACTTTCTTGTGTTACAGTTGATTTACTCAGGATACAGTTGCAAACAAGGGTGGTTTTTCACACCTTGTATCGCAGATCCGAGTTTAAGGTCATAATTCTCTCCCACTGAAGATTGTTCTTTCTTGCTTTATTTTGAGGATAATGTTAGGGGGTCTTAAATTTTGAATCTCAAATGGGTCTCAAATACACATCATTATTGCATTGGTATGTAATTATCTCTTATGGTCCACTATGATGTTGAGTATACAATTTAACAAGGGTATCCGAGACACGTTTGAGACCCCTAAATTTGAGACTTACCCTTATCAGATAGGATAGTTTATATGCTTAAATCACAACTGTCGTCGGCTCATATGCAATCAACAACTTCATGGGTGCAGGGGACTGAATAACATTCTAAAGATGCACATTAAGCGGGTCAACTGCTCTGAATGGGAAGAAGTTTCTATCCCTTCGAGGTTGATTTCAATTCTTACACTATTTTATGCCATTGGGAGAGACATGCTGCTGCAACGCATCATTTTAACACTTAATGTGCCACCCCAAATACTTTATTTTATTTATCTTATATTTTTCATCTATGGACTATAAAGTTTAGGATAGCTTTTTTATTCATTGTTTCTTTCCTGTATGGTCCTCGTCATATTTTTTTCATACGAAAGCTATATCTTATAGATATCATGCTTTTCACTGATGACAGATGCCACCTTTTTTTGTTAATATTTTCTTTTTCCCATATGACCTGATGATTTCTCTCTTCTCCAGTGTTAGGTCTATAGTTGCTTTAAATCTTCATAACTATGGAAGTGGAAGAAATCCATGGGGAAAGCCAAAGCCAGAGTATATGGAAAAGGTATCATTTATTGGTAACAATGATTATAATTATCTGTACCAAAACTAGGACCATTGACTCCACATTGTTTTGAGTCTTTCGTATAATTTATATCTTTTCTTAAATGAATAAGAAGTGAATGTATCATCTATAACCTTATTCCACTGTTTTCGGCGAAAAATACTCTAGAGATTGGACTATTTGAGGTTACAAAGAAAAATGTGTGAACTGAGTTGCCCTGAACTTGGTAGCGTTACAGCAAGAGATTTTCTCCTACCAATGTTAATGTGTGATTTTCAAAACTGAGTAATATACGAGTGTGTATACTGTATTCTTGGTATTACGAGCATACTTCTAGATACTTTGTTACTACGATTTTCAAACCTGGCTCTGATATAAAAACAGTAAGCTCTGTTGTTGTGCCCCTCAAAATAATTTAATTGTGGGTTGACGGGTTTAACCCACATCCATTTATAATTTATCCATATTCAACTCATTTAAAACTATCCATTTATGACCAGACCCATTAATAACTCTTATCCATTACCCATTAAATCAATCCATTTGCCCCCTCTAATTTCACTTAAAGCCCTTCCATTCTTGGTTGTACTTTGTAATGTATGTCAAGTTGTCAACCCCCCTCCCAAAAAGGAAAAAACCACACACCACTGGAAAAAACATAAAACAGAAATTAAAAGAACAATAAAGGGAAAGGACCAAACATTCCTTGTTTGGCGGAAAATGTTTATATCTGATTTGCCCTGTATTCCTCAAGGTTTTAGTATTACAACTATAGTCTTTCTACACATTGTGTAGTGCCAATATCCTTACTCTAGAATTTTTGAGCTTTGTGAACTGGTGTGCACTTCATTTGTTACATATATTCATATTCAGGCATCATATTGTTTCAATACGATTATTTTCTTTGCCCAGATACTCATACAGCGTACTTTTATCAATTGTCTTAACTGTTTATATTGAATCATAAGCTGAAGATTTCTGTTCCTTTTCTCCTTTCCCCTGTAAAATTGATTGTTTATCTCAGAAAGGTTTTGTTGAGGCTCATGTTGATGATGGTCTCCTAGAAGTTTTTGGCCTAAAACAAGGATGGCATGCTTCATTTGTTATGGTTGAACTTATTTCTGCCAAACATCTTGCACAGGTACTTCAATTTGCTGATATCTTTTATTGCGGTAGTTACTAGGGATGTATAGTTCTTGAAAATTTTGATACAGAAACAACTCAAGGAACCAGGAGTTGTTTGATGGTTTTGGGCAGAGCTGCTGATAGTGTCAATTTTTCTATATCTATCTATGTAGCTATCTCCATCCTATTCTAATTTCTAATGGCCAACTTTGAAATTTCACACATTAAGCAGTTAGGCAATATCATTGACCAAAACATTTCGTACTGTAAATTATAGGCGTGCTTTTTCTTCCAGTTTTTATTTTGAACGCTACTAGAACGAGTGTGTTGTAGCCTTTGATCAATTAGAGGTCGCTTACGAGTTTGTTAGCACGAAGATTCAGTAAATCCTGATCCACAAGAAAGTCTATTCGTGTCTCACTGCCTTGGAAAGATATGGACAAGTGGACTATATAATAGGTATAACCTAGAGAAATATATTGTAAATGGTCTATAATAATTCCACTATAGACCATTTATAATAATATTTAGGTACTTCAAATCTTCTATTTGGATGTAATCCTGAAATTATATTACAATGGGACTTTACATTCCAGTAATTGAAGTGAAAGAAGGATCAAAAGTAAAGAAAATAAAATGGGCAAAGGAAAGAAAATCAAACAAGAAGTTTAAAAAAGGTAAATAAAAAAGTAGACATTGTACCTGCCACCATTGTCTTCAAATAGTAGTTCGAAACATTGCTTCATTACTCCCACTGTTAGTTGCACAAATAACTGATTCTAATTGTTTTTGTATTCTTATGTTCATTTTGGGATCCTAGGGAAAAAGCTTAGAGGTCCTAGGACATTAAGAAATTAATCTGTAAGTTATGTTTCTTGTAATTTACTATCTGAGTCTTTACTTTTATGTTTTCGCTCCTTCAGTGACTCTTACTTCTCAAGTTTTAAGATTTTTCTCACATTCATAGTTTGAAAGTTGGCAAGTGTGTAATTTGTGATTGGTAAGATAGTGTCACACAATTGGCGTGGTCTCATGGCAAGACTTGGTTCATGCGTTAGTTAACTAACGTAAATGTCATTTCAACACTTGGTACATGCATTAACAAACATGATTGTCGGTGGAAGGTTTTGTTCAGGTTTATGTAGTCTTGTGGCATTTTGAAATTGTGCTAGTTTATAAAACTTCTTAATTATTATAGATAAATGCATGCAAGGGATAGCAATATTTACTTCATTTTAATTTTATCTTTGAAGATTAAGAGTCTGCCTTAACATATTTCTTATAACATACAATACTTTGTAGACATTTAATATCTTATGGGTTTGTATATGCTCAAGAGTTTTTCTCGTTTTACAGTCTTTTTATAACTAGTTCAAAAATGAAATATAGGAAGAATTTGAACTTTTATATCTTATTTTTAAAAAATACTGATTTGCCGTTGTACATATGATAGAATTGGTTAATAGCAACTGAAGGAACTTTAACCGTTATTTATTCAGGCTGCAGCAATTCGATTCGAGTTCAGAGGTGGAGAGTGGAAAAAAGGTTTTATGCAATTGGATGGGGAGCCATGGAAACAAGCTATGAATAAGGATTATTCAACATTCGTGGAGATTAAGCGAGTACCATTTCAGTCAATTATGGTCAATGGAGAGTGATTTTAATTTTCTCCAACTTTGATCTAGCTAAGGAGAGTTCATTATTGTTCAAAAGGGCTTCTGTGTAGTAAATAGGCATTGTGATATGAAGTTTATTAGTTGTATGTTTTGTATCATGTTGTAATGCAATGCTTGTTCACATTGTGTGTCCATGACACGAGTATTTTTTTTGATTGATCTCCTTGTATCAAGCCAAGCTGCAACATTATGTAAGATATGATTTTATTTTATTCTTTTGGTTATTTAGAGGAGTAACATGTGATGTTTATTACACTGGATAACAAAATCGATAAGAGCTTTGTTGTTAACACGGTTCATGTTTGATTGTAAAGCCGTGAGAGTGCTTCAGGTTCCCCCTCCCTTTTTCTCTTCTCCTAACATTTTTTTGGTACAGCGTGCCAATGTCAATGACAATAAACAAACATGAGTAAAATGTAAAGTTCTGGTTACATTTATGGTATTGTCGGATGGTCTATTATTAGATTTATTGGTGTATATAATGCTGCTAGTGCTAGCTTATGAAATATCCAGGGTAAGGGATGAAAGTTGTATTAAAAATTATTCAAATTGGAGTGCGTTGTGTTGTGCATCATATATAACTAAATGTGTAAATGAATCGAGTCGAGTCGAGTATTGAGTTTTTCAGATTTGATTAACAAAATATATCAAGTATAAAATAAGGTTTGATTGAGGTTCATTTAGCTACCGAGTCGAGCACGATTCCAAATCGAGTTCGAATAGTTTGAACTTTTCGAATGAATATGATCTGAGTATCAATAGAAAATTATAATTTGAGAAGATTCGAGTAATTTATCGAAATTTAAAATATACTCATATTTGACTCATTTATAATTCAAGTCGAGCTCAAATCAAATTTTTAGTCGAGCGAGTACGAATCGAGGTCGAAGTGTTTGCTCATTTTACAGCCTTATCTCCAACAGTCTCTTCAACCACTCTCGAATACTCAAATAGGTGAGCCACATCAGAAAATATCTCCAACAGCCTCTCCAACCTTAATCATCAAATTTGCAACCTCATTCTCTTTCTTCAGAACGGGTAAATTGATTTTTCATGTTCAAAACATTTATTTTGTTTTGAGAGAATCAAAATCGTATGAAAAAGGCTAAAAATATTTATTTTGCTTGATGGGTTTGATGTACAGCTCATTTTAAAATTTAATATCATTCCTTTTTATTTATTTAAGTCAAATATTGCATTAATTGAATTGAAGAGATTGATGAGACACAAAATATTAAAGTAACAAATAATGTTCTTCAAATTGCTACGTAGGTCAATAAATTTCAATTTAAAGAGTTTTTTTTATTATTATTGTTGGAGATTGCTCTATGCAATATAATTATTTGTGACGAATTTTATTATATTGTTAATTATTTACGTTTATTTTACTGTTAATGTAATATGTCGTTAACTTTTTATTGGCAACGATAAGTGTAATTGATGATCAATAAATTGAACAATGCACGTTGTTAGCCGACGCTTCAAGTCGAAAGATTTTACGAAAATCCATAAGCTTTTACGAAAATCCATAAGCTTTTACATCTTTCTAGTTTATTGGGTACACAATCACGAAGAAGACTTGGGGTGGGGTGGGGTGGGGTGGGGCAATTGGGAGTCAACATAATTATAATTTTGGGTTTTCTTATTATTATATCACTAAAAAAATAAAAATAAATATATAGTGGTGGGACTAATATAAAGGCCTGTAAATGAACCGAACCGTTTGCAAATCAGTTCGGCTCAGTTCGAGTTCGATAAGAGTAACTACTCGAGTCGAGTTCGCACATAGTGTTACGTTCGATTGTTCGATCGAACATGTTCACGAAACATATGATTCGGTTCGATTGTATTCGCGAACAGTTCGAGTTCGGTTCGGATTGCCTTGTTTGAGTTCGACTCGAGAAGCTCGCGGACAATTCGAGTTCGGTTCGGATCGACTAGTTTGAGTTCGGCTCAAGTTACTCGTAAGATGTTCGACTTCGAATTGTATTTCTTACCTTACATTTTAATGTTTTTAAAATTCTAAATAAAAATAGTTTATTTCATACTCCCTCCATCGATCCCTTATTATTTATCTTTTTAAAAGTGGAGACACATATTAAAAAAACCAATTAATACTATGTTTTTTAATTAAAAATAACTTTAAATGTTAGTATTGTCCTTGGATTGGAATAAGAGTGTTACTTATTAGATAGAATTAAACTGAGAAAGTAGTCACAGAATCAAAGTTATATTTAATACTTGAAATAATATTTGAATCTAAGAAATTAATGCTTAATTGAAATTTTCAAACGACAAAAATAATTTTCTAAAACGACATTTAAAAAGGGACGTGACAGTATTAAATTCTAAAGTTTGTCTTATCAATAATTGTTAAATCTGTAGTAATTTTCTTTTTTATTACTTAAACATCATTTTATTTTTTTAATAATTGATTATAAGTAAATATTTTTATTAAATAATTAATAAATAATAATGTGTACTTCTTCACCTCTAATTTAATTAAAATAATTTTAATATTTCATAAAAAATGATCGTTGGATTATTACAATTTACTTCACTAATAATTTAATAAATTATAACACATGTCATAAATAATATAATTAATAAAGTCATTAATCATCATGTAATAATAAATTGACATTAATTAAAGAATGATACAATATAGTTGTATACATTTACATGAGTTTTGAAATTGTCAAATCGAGATAGAAAATAGATAAATCAAGTCATCAATATATCGAGATTTCATTAATAGTCATTTTACAATTGCCATTGTATATTTCATCAACTATTAACTATATAACTATTAACTTGAGTCACTAATTTTTGAATTTTTTAGTGTTACAGATGTATATGTGAGGCAGTGAGAGTGATTGACTAACTGTGATTTATGCAATTAAGTAATCTTATTTAGTGTAAAAAGTAGTGTTTAATAATCCAATTAATTAATTAAACAATATGTGTACCGTTTGCATGAAATTAAAATGAGTTATTAATTTAAATTCAAATAAGCAAAAAAGTTTTTTTTTTAAATGAAACAATGTCGATGAGCCTTTAATCTTAAAATCACAATTAATTTATTTAGTTTTAACTTTTAAACAATATAATTATGAAAATTATAAACTTTTTATAAAGTAATTCTCAAAATTTATTATATTTAAAAGAATTATCGCATCCCTTTTGAATTAAAAATATTTCCATCGACTTTGAAAATTCATACTTGACCCGTTGAATGGAGAAAGTATTTAGTGCTAATACATTTCAAGGTTAACAATAGTAGTCCATTATATATTGAATTAATCTAAATCAGCTAAAGTCACATTATCTTAAATATTAGAATTTTACAATTTCATTATAAAAAAATCTTAAATAAAACTCTTTTTATGAAATAGATGCATGGAGTGTTTTTTTTTTGCCCTTTTGTTTCACCTAAAAGCAAAAAATGTAAATATATGAAAATAATATTCAATTATTCAAATGTTCACGGTGATGTTTGCACTCATCTTCGCAAACTCGAACATATTCGCGAACAGTTATCAATTCGAACCCGAACGCATGTATGCGGATTTGATATTGCTACTCGAACATGTTCGAGTTCAACTCATATTGTTCGAATTCAGTTCGAGTTTGATAAAATTCAGGTCAGATCGGATATAAGAGGGAGAGCATATCTCATTCGATGTACGTACAAATTAAATAAGGCCCCACGATAATGTCTTAGACTCAGAATGGTCGTTAAGACACTTGCGTCCTCGGAATGGTCGTTAAAACACTTGCGTCTGCTACCAAATTTGTTCCACGCGTGAGCCTGAAGTTGAACCCATTCAATTCAATTCAATTCAATTCAATTCTCACCCAAAACTTACGAATGGGAATACGAAGAAGATAAATTGTTAGGTTTCTGTATCAAGCAAGCAAGCAAACTAACAAAGACGACTTATGTATGTAAGTAAACTCCTTAGCTTTCGTGCATGGATTTTGTCAAACGGGTCATTTTACATATTTTTTTTCTGTACTAATATGCATGTATTTTTTCCTTCTTGACAACTTGCAACTGATTTTGAATCTTCGGAATTAAGAAATGATGTTTAGACCACTTCTCATTAATTGTTTCAGTCGACTCTACACTTGACTTATTATTTAGCAAAAAAGATAAAATTACAAATATATATTTATATATACGGTCCGTCTCTAAAGCGAACCTTAAAGAGCGAACCAAAGACGAACCGTCGTCTTTGGTGTCTATGGCGACGATTCGATCCGTCGCCATAGCCATGTAGTCTTTGGCGACGGGTCGAACCGTCGCCATAGACATCAAAGACGACGGTTCGTCTTTAGTTCGCTTTTTAAAGTTCGCTTTAGAGACTCTCCGTGTATATATATATATATATATATATATATATATATATATATATATATATACACACACACACCCCAAAATAGAGGAATACTCTCATTTATTAATTAACTAAATCTTCAAATTAATTATTTCTTGTTTAGTTATAAAATTAGACATATATTTCTAGAAGAATTATTTTTTAAAAATTATATTTTTCAAGCTTATCTCAGATATTTTCTAAAGTTGTAGTGATGTACTTAACCTAGCTACTTAATTTATAATTATGGTCATGAACACTATAATTTAAATTAAAATTTTCTAAAGTAAACTTACGCATAAATTGTATTGAATATAATTTTGGATTGCACACGAAAAGTCGTTGACACGATGTTCTAGAGCTGGACATGCATGTTCAAAGGAAATTAGTAGGAGTTAAAACACCATACTAGCCACCTCGAGAGTAGATCATCTGTCCCCATTTTTCTTGTCTCTTTGTGTCTCTCTACTTAAATTTTGACACCTACCTTTTTACCTAACACCAATTAACTCTAAAATTAAATAAGAGTCTAGGTGTCAAAATTTAAATTGTGGGACACAAGAGAGACATGAAAAATAGAGACAGAGGATCTGCTCTCAACCCCCTCCTGCCTGCTTATTAATTATGCGCTTCTTCCTCCAAATTACTCAAGACTCACTACCCTCTTTTTAAGATTTTGAATTTTGTTGTTCAAACGCTGAAAATTAGTCTATAGACAACAAATACTTGTATATTATCTACAGAGTCGGCCTTGAGTTTTTAAGGGTTTAAAGCGATAACAAAAAAATGAGCGTTCTTGATTTAAAAATTACAACTCTGTCATTGAGATTTGGGCCTATTTCATTGGTTAAATTTTTTGTGGGTCTTCAAATTTAAACTGACGTGGGTTGGACTTTTTTATTTCGGTATATATATACATAACACAAACACTTATTGGGGACTAGAAAAATTTATCAATTTTAGTGTGCCTAAAGTTCGGGCACCTTGAGCTTTAGCTCAGGTGATTACCTATACAGAAAACTAATAATATCTTATATATGGGATGACATCGTAGTATATATATATATATATATATATATATATATATATATATATATATATTGACTCGCTCAATTCGCATCTTTGTTAAGGACTAGCTAGAGTTGTCTTTTTGGGTATAAATATTAATCCAGCATGAAGCTAAAACCTACATTGTCATATATAAGTAAGGATTTGGGATGGTTTATACCACCTACAGCTTGTATTTTTTACTAATTAGTATTCTCTTTCTTCGGCTCCAGTTTGGATTGGAATTATTAGTTCATGCCAAAAATGAAAGTGGTGCGCATGCATATGCAGACTCGAAAAAGCATTCTGTTGTTGACATTGGTTTAATTCTTGATTTGAATTCATCGATGGGTGTCATGGCCAAGTCTTGTATATCAATGGCAATCTCAGATTTCTACTCCGCTAATCCTCATTACACTACTAGATTGGCCTTGCACACCAATAATTCTGGGGATGTTCTTGCTGCAGCTTCAGCAGGTAATTTAATCATGAAGTTAATTCCTGTTTACTTGGTCTATTTTTCTTTTATTCTGACTTTCAGCAAATGACTTTTCAATTCAAAAGGTTTGACTTTTCAGTACAAACAACTTGCAGAGAATGAAAATTCAGTGCATGCAGGCTGCAGCAGCCGTGCACAATTGTTATTAGTCTCACAAAGATCTAGAAATTTGAACTTCCAATTTTTAACCATCAGATCGACTAAAATGATCTCATTGAGATCATGCACAACTATTTATGTCATCAAACACTTGTGAAAGAAAATACTAACAGTAATCCACTATAATAGCAAACTACCAAAATAGAATGTCGCAAAGTAATATTAATTTGTAGTTATAGTTACAATACATCCTTCTGAATTTGAATTAGCAAGTAAATTCGGTGATCGATTCTGGCCGCTCATTAACCTTACAATTATCTTGCTTTCTTCAAATGGAAATGCAGCTTTGGAGTTGCTCACTAAGGCAGAGGTGAAAGCCATTATTGGGCCACAAAATTCAAATGAAGCTAAATTTGTTGCTGAGCTTGGAGGAAAAGCTCATGTACCTATTCTCTCATTTTCTGTGACAAGCTCCTCTCCTTCGCCTGCACAAACTCCCTACTTCATTCGCACGGCAGTGGCTGATTCCTCTCAATTGAAAGCAATCACTGCCACTGTCCAGCAATTTGGATGGCATGAAGTTATCCTACTTTACGAGGACACGGAATATGGTAACAGTTTCATTCCTTATCTAACTGAAGCATTTCAAGAGGCAGACATTCAGCTTCCATACATGACTGCAATCTCCATTCATGCTCAAGGTTTTCATATTACAAAACAGCTAAAGAAGTTAATGACGATGCAAACTAGGGTATTCTTGGTTCACATGACCTCTTTCCAGCTCGGTTCTCGTCTATTTTCTCTTGCAGACAAGGCTGGAATGATGAGCCAAGGCTACGCATGGATCATCACCGATGGTTTGTCAAATTCACTTGGTTTGATGGATGCTACAACAATCGAGTCGATGGAAGGTGTTTTGGGCTTAAGGCCCTACTCACCTAAATCCAAAAATCTTGAAAATTTCAAGATGAGGTGGGAAAAGAATTTTAGCCAGCTTAACATATTTGGTTTGTGGGCATATGACACAGTTTGGGCATTGGCCATAGCACTAGAGAAGATCCAGGAAGAGAATTCTAGTACCTTCCTAAAGACGAATGCGAATAATGAGGACAAATTTGCATGTGGTATTAGAAATTTGGGAATGTCTGAGGTAGGGCCAAGGCTTCTTGATGAAATCTTGCAAACCAGATTCCGAGGCTTAAGTGGAGAATTTAAGTTGGAGGATGGGCAGTTAAAAACTACAGATTTTGAAATAATCAATATAATTGGAAACGGTCCAAATGGAGAAAGAACTATTGGATACTGGACCCCTAACAGAGGAATAGAGAAGCTCAAGAAGATAATTTGGCCTGGAGACTCAACAGAGAGGCCGAAAGGGTGGGATATACCCGGAACTGACAAGAAGCTAAGGGTAGGAGTTCCAAAGAAACCCGGTTTTACCGAATTTGTCAATGTACAAGAAATTGGTGACTCGAAGAAATATAATGTCACTGGTTTTTCCATAGATGTTTTCAAAGCTGCATTGACATCATTACGTTTCGAGCTTGAACCTGAATTTGTTCCTTTCCTGAATGACAGTGGTGAAAGTGCTGGATCATATGATGACCTAGTCAACCAGCTCTGCAAACAGGTTAGTATATATACCCTTTGTCCCAAATTGGAGATACATTTTCCTTCTTTTTTTCTCTTTATCTCTTTTTCTCTTTTTCATATATATATATATATATATATATATATATATATATATATGTAGAGTTATGATGCAGTGGTAGGAGATGTAACAATCAGGGCACGTCGAGAATCGTCTGTTGAGTTTTCGCTCCCATATTCTGAATCTGGTGTGGTGATGGTTGTAAAAGTTGAACCTGACAAGCTAAAAAACATGTGGATTTTCTTAAGGCCCTTACGCTGGGACCTTTGGCTCGCAATTGTGGTGGCTTGTATCTACGTTGGATTGGTACTTCGAATCTTGGAGCGCCGCGTAAAACGAAAACGCAAACTCAAACTTGGCATGCTCTTTTGGTTCCCATTAGCAGCTCTCGCCTTTCCAGAAAGTAATTCAATTAATCACCCTCAAAGTTAATTAATTCGGTTCATATATTTTGCAAGTGAAAAATAATTTTGCTAGAGTAATTATATGCATAGCTAAAAGTGCCAAGTAACATTAGAACAATTATAAATCTCGCTAAATGTTTATTTGCTATATATGCAATATTATTTTATCTTTGGCAATATCAACGAACCCTCAGAATTGATCAAAAATAGGTAAATAAATATAATTTATTTCCAAGGGAGGATAAATCTTGGTTTGACAGGGAACATGGTGGCAAACAATTGGGCTAGATTTGTGTTGGTTGTATGGTTGTTTACGGCATACATCCTTATGCAAAGTTACACGGCAAGTTTATCCTCAATTTTGACAGTGGATCAGCTCACACCTTCACCAAACACGCCTGCCTGCGCGGGTTATCAAGTTGGTTCCTTTGTGAAGGAATACCTATTAAGCTTAAACTTCACTGAATCCAAGCTCCACCCCTATTTAAGCATGAAGGAGTATGATGACGCCCTTTCCAAAGGATGCAAAAATGGAGGTGTTGATGCCATCTTCGACGAGACTCCCTATATCAAGCTCTTTCTTCACAAATACGGTTCTAAATATAAGATGGTCGGAACCACATATAACACGGCTGGATTCGGCTTTGTAAGTCTTCCTATATTTCTCTCCAATATTTATCTGTTTCAAAATATTAATTTATGTCCAACTGTACCTACGTACACAAAAATTAATTGTGTGGTCGATTACAATTATTCTAGGCATTTCCATTGGGTTCTCGGCTAGCTAGATACATCTCAAAGGCAATCTTAGATGTGATGGAAAATGGATCAATTCAAAAGAATGAGAAGAAATATTTTGGGGATGGATATCATTCTCAGTTGTATCAAAATGTGGAAATCTCACGTAATAGTCAAAGTTTGACTGTTTATAGCTTCGCAGGACTTTTCACCATCACAGGATTCCTTACAATACTTGCACTAGTTTGCTCCGAATGCTCATTTGCTCTAACAAGGCATGATCACGGTGCCCAAAATAGCAGTGATCGCCATGAAAATGGTTCTTTGGGGTCACTACCTGATCCTAAGGATGATAGTGATGTTAATGATAATGATGAAGATAAAGATACTGTAGTTGAAGGTGATCAACAAGTAGTACAAGACCACAACAACGATAATGATAATGCTGGTGATGGTGATGGAGATGAAATTAGTGACATAAAAACTAATTAATTAGTAATTATATATATATATATATATATATATATATATATATATATATATATATATATATGCATGGCATATTTGTATCCTCACCCCATTGTAAATATTTGTATCTCTATTCATATATAACACAAGGGTGTTTGGATATACATCAATTTTGAAATTTGAAAATAATATTAATTTCTAAAAGTCAAATCTATTATATATACTAAATCACAATACATGACACAATACGTTGACATATGTCATTCTAAAAAATTAACACATGTTCATCCTAATTAATGCTCCTAATTACCCTTTATACAAACATGTGACACTCTAAATAACCTACATTCATTTTCCAAAATTCCCTAAATCTGGGATCATATATTCAAAAACAGCAACTAGATTAATTTCGTATTCATTTAAATTCTTTCAAACGGCGAAGAAGACTTAACCCAAAGATAAACATACCCTGTAGATTGCTATCCCAATTATGCCAACAATTCGAGTCTTGGTCACTTTTACAAAGTTTGAGGAGCTTCAACCGATCGAGGAGTTCTCAACCCCTCTATCAAGCCCAGTACACTTCCAAGACGCCAAGTCTAAAGAAGCAGATTGGTTCTCATCATGGATTTCATGGATGAGAGGGAGCCGTGGTGCACAACCCATAGCAAGAATGAAGACATACCATCCGATTACACCTGGGTTGATGCTAATTAGAAAAAACGACGGATGAATGCCAAGAATGCGAAGAAAAGGCACCACGGCGAAGAAAAAGCACATCTTCGATCTGTAAGATTTATTTCTATTTTGATTGTATCATGATTTGTTCAATATTGCTATTTTAGCTTACTATTATCTTGTATCATGATTTGTTCAATAATATGTACATTAATTTTAATTATTATAAATTAATTTTAAAAGGTCAAATTTATTTTTAAACGAAGACTATTTTATTTGGATGCAGGGTCAAATTTTGAGACGGGTATTGTGGTTATTTCAGATTCAGATAGATATTCCGGTGGGGGGGGGGGAACGAAAAGAATTGAGAAAGGTGTTTGGCGTAGCTTCAAAGCTCAAACGATTGACCGAAAATAAATCTGTAGGGAGATTAGAGAACAAAAATGGGGTCTGCAAGTGAGGTAAATTTTTTAATTTTTTTAAAATTTTAATTTAGGGATATCAGGCTTTTAGCTTATATACTTGTTTATATGTGTATATATATACATCTATTTTATTGCAATCAAATCAACCAGTTCACAGAAATTTTGTGCGCATATACGTGTATATATTGTTTGATAACTGTTCGTAGTTTTCTTTATTCTATAGGTTTGAAATTTTGTGTCAACCTAATTTGATTTTGAACTACTCTTGTATTGTCCTCTATCTTGGTCACACACACACACACAAACATATATATATATATATATATATATATATATATATATATATATGTCTGTATGTATTTGTGTTTATAATATTTTATGCTTATATGTTAGTGTGTATGCAGTAAATGGAAAATTCTATATTGGTTTGATTGACCACGCTTCACGATAAATTTTATTTCTACAGCTGCAACATAGGGGCTTGGAATTCAGTTTTTCTAGATGTGACAAATAATTGGAAGTTGTATGATAATTGAGGGGAGGGAATTCAATAGGTTTATGTTTCTTTTTTGCATAAAGATTAGAAGTATTGATGCTAAAGGTTGTTAATCCATAGGGCATTTTATACCAATCCTATGAATGAAGTAGTAGTCCTCTCGGATACCTGAGATAAGTAGATAACACATATGTTCCTAGTGTCCGATTTGTGGGGGGTGGGGTTGAAGCTGAGTTTTATCATCATACGATTTTCACTCTTAAGTCTTAAGTTCCTCTCCGACTCTGTACATGTTTGTAGTTGGACGAACTTACCGTTGTTGAGTTTAATGTAGTTCAAATGTGAGCCAGTTACTGACAAGAAGTAGAATGCTTCAGTGTATCATATGTTTCTGTTACACAATCCTGCTTCTTAATATCTCAAAGGTGTAGTATATGTGCATGTGCACTTTGTACATGTAAGCCTGCATATTCCCAAGTTATGTACATGTCAGATCAATATTAAGGTTTATATACCTTGAACATAAACATAATTTTCTCTAATAAATAAATATTGAACTGCATCGAAGAAATATATGTTTAGTAATGCGTCAATAAGAATCAAAAGGTCGAATGTGATTCTCATTAATTTTTGGATCATGCGACATTAATTTACTTATGAAGGTAAATGTGAAGTAGTGAATGATTTAATAATTACTTGTGCTGCTACAGAAACAGTTCCATGTTCCAAAGTTTGGTAATTGGGATGGTGATGACAATGTACCTTACACAGCCTATTTCGATAGTGCGCGAAAAGATAAAGCCGGAGGTGTGATGATGATTAACCCAAATGATCCGGAGCAGAATCCTGAAGCCTTCATGTTTGAAGGAGGAGGAGATGAAAATTATAGCGTATTCCATGCGTTTCAGGTTCTTCCAGCTCTCCAGAACAACAACAACACTGATCATAAGGTACTGGCCGCAAAAAAAACCTAATTGAGGGACACAAACCGGGCTATCATAGAAACACTACTAATGTGAAAAGTATAGCTTCAGAATCTAGCAGCGATAAAAGCCCTTCTCATCACCCACGTACAAGATCTGATAGAAAGAAAAGTATGACTGACATTAATAATTTCTACCTTCCCTCGCCAGGGCCCAACAGAGTGATCAGGAATGGTCCTAATCTATATGATGATCTTGTAAGTACAATTTCATAATAGTTTTATATTTGGGTGTGTTTGTTATGTGAATCGAGTAAAAACAAGTGTGGAAATACTAGGATTGATGTCTAGCTTGTGAATTTATGATAAGCTTTACATCACCCTGACATTAATTCTACATCTATATGAAACTGAAGATCAAAGATTTAGCTAATAGCCTAAGACTCGAAAAGATAGAAACTTTGATAAATCTTGGGCCAAACATTCACACAAATACTGCTGATTAATTGGATAAATTATAGTTAATTTTATTTCTGATATAATCTGTAACAACACTATTGGACTTGCTGCTTCCTATTCATATATATATTTTCCATTTCTTAAATTCTTCTTCTCTAACTTCTTTTGCTCTTGCAATTGTGGTGTGACTTGCATCTGATTTTGAAAGCATTATTTGGGTTGCAGTCTTACAGTTCAGCATTGGTTCCCATGTTTGGGCAATGGGATGAAAGAGACCCTAAATCAGGAAAAGGCTTTACCGTAATTTTCAATAAAGTTAAAGAGGAAAAACAAATAGTAGCTACCAAGTTCCCTACTGGTCCAGTGTCGGCTACCAATTATACAAACACTGACAAAAGATACCATATCACAGGTGTGTATGTTATCAAATTCATGGTTCATAAATTAAAATTTGAGCCGAAAGAATTATCTGTCATGCTCGAAACCAATACTAAAAAGGCTTAGTGGTTTGGTTTAAGGGAGAACTTGGGATCGGCTATAAACCCGGAGGTCTTGAGTTCGACTCTCACTGACATACATCAAGGACCGCAGGTATAAACCTGTTATCGAAAGCCTTGTTCGGGGAGAAGAGACATCGTCTGGTCGCAAGGCCGGGAAATTCTTCTTAATCAAAAAAAAGAAAGAAAAAGAAAAAGAAGCCAATACTAAAAAATAGAAATGCTTGCTTCTTTTTAACTACCAATTAAACATTTAATTTATGCTAAGGGTTTTAGTATAAGCTGTTGTGTACTCAATGTTATGGGTTGCAGCCAAATGATCTATTTTCTTCAAAGATCCAAATTTTGTGTCCGACAATTACTGGGAATGTATGCTGTACAGAGAAGCAATTTGACACATTGCGGGCGCAAGTCCAACAAGTATTATACTTCATCTACCTAAATTTTGGCATATTATTGGTTCACTGCATTATGAAGTTAGTTTTCTTACTTGTTTTTGGTTGCCCAGCTTCCGCAGTTTCCTCTGCATTTATGGTTTTGATAAGAAAATATAAGTTGGAATATATAATATTCTTGACTGATTAATGTTCTGAATGCCCTTGCAGTATTCTTTGGTTGAAGTCATCCATTCTACTACCATTTTGTGTGGCAGGATCATATCTAATTCTTGATCATCTGTCCCACTATAGTTATAATATTTTTCGAGTGACAAATAGAGCACATATTATGGTGCCGGAGCTACTGTCTATCTGTCCTCCGTCCTCAAGTATCTCACCGCTGATGTATTAACTTTTGATATCTTTCTTTTGCATTTTTGTTGCTTTATTTTTATAGATTCATTTGGTATATTGTTTAGGAATTGGGGGAAAATAGTTTTTATGATTCTTAATGATCAGTTCTGAAATTTTAGTTGAAGTTAATTTGAATAGCAGAGTTTGTGAAATATGTTTTGATTATCTTAAAATTGTTTTTTTGTTTTCTAATCGCAACTTTGAGTTGTCAAGGATAAATACTGCGAGCCCTTTGTTGTTGTACTTGCAGTAGTTGTTTTCATGGGCGTGCATCGTATTTTCATATACATTGTTGAAGAATTACCGAAGGAATCCATCCATTGATGTCACTCCACCTGTTGAATTTTCAAAATTACATTTAGAAAAGCTTGTCCTCTACTTCCTTCTTTGTGACCTCATCACTTAAAATTTTAATTTTTTTGGTTTTTCTTTTGTCTAATTAGTGTGCTCTGTGATTTGGAATCCTCACCTTCTCAAATGTCTCACACATGTGTTATTGGGTATACAGTCTGAGAAGTAGTTTTAATATATGAGAATGTAAACGATCATGGATTAAGTATTTCTACTGAATGTTCTTATTAAGTAGCATATGTATTTAGACTATGCTAATATTTGGACATATGTTGCTAAAAGTAGTAGCTACATTGTCACCTAATATGTTGTGTTATGCTTTGTTCATGTTAGGAGCAAACTTATTGAGGCAACCCTTTCTTTACAGTAAATAAATTACAAATGTAGTAAAGGACGTGGAAAATAAATCAGTTGGCTACACTTTGGTCAAGAAAAACTAAAAAAAAATAGAAAAAGGGAAGAGTATAAAAAATGATTTGTCCACAAGTTGAGGTCACTTACTTTGCCACTAACCTAAAAACAATAGTCACATATTTATAGTGTAATGCATAAACCGGTAAACTCTTACCACTACCCCCTACAATGTATATTCATTTGTTTCTCTGTGTAAAATTTAATCATCTCACAACAATTTATTCTTTTTAGTATATTTTAATTTATTAATTGTACGTACACATTTATTATAGGCACGGGGTTGTATCTAGTTTAATCTATATATATGAACCAAAAGTGTATTACCATATACATGCAATTACTCATGTAATTACAATATATATATATAAACCAAAAGTGACATAATTAATTACTCATGCAAGAAGCAGTATGCACATACAATATAAAAAATGAGAGAAAATAAGAAGGGACTTACAATTGAATATTTTAGATTTTACACATTTTGATTGATAAACAATGGCATTGAAGCAAGATAAGAATGTTCAATAGTAAATTAGTACATATATGTTGAGTAAATATGTATTGAAAAATCGTATTATATATAATTAATGTAGTAAATGTTTAGGTACTCGATCCCTCCTCCAAAGTGAAAATAATATTCTTTTAACTATGTAATATTAAATAATGGGAGAAATTCTAATAAACTTTTTTCATTAATTAAATTAAATAAAAAAGAATAATATATGCTATGAATGCTGAATTAACATGTAGCGGGAAGAGGTGACACAAAATGTCGTAGTAGTGTAGATTTTTTTTTTAATACGAGTATTTATCTAAAAGTGAATGTAAAATGCTAAGAGACATGCAAGAAGGCTTTTTCGTAGTTCAAAAATGTCTGGTTCTGGTACTCCACAAAAATGAAAGGGAAATTGAAATGCTCACCAGAATAAATTGAGCAGATTCTCCTACTTTTCTCAAAATGTATATACCCATGCACCATCCTTCCGGACCTATCAAGCTTCTATATATAGCTGAAGATTCTAACTTTAATACTACCTCCGTCCCATAATAACTGTCGTTTTAGAAGGAAATTTTTTTCTCAATTTATTTGTCGTTTACACCTTTCTAGAAGAATAAATTATTTACTATCCTATATCACCCCTACCTTCTCTCATTGTCCCAAGAAATTTGTCCCTTGTATTAATAGTTTTCAACTTCCCATAAAGGGGTAGTGATGAAATTTCACACCAATTTTAATTAATAAATGATAGCACTAAATGACTTTCTTAATCCATGTGCATCAAGCTAAAGCGACATTTATTATGGGATGGAGGGAGTATCAATTACTACTCCCATTTAACTCGAATCATGATATTTATACAAATACATAAATATGAATGAAAGGAATCTAAGTTAGAATTAAATTAAAGAGAGCTTACTAATTAATAAAAATAAAATTTAAGTTGAAAAAGAATTTACTTGTTAGATTGATTGATGACCAAGACAAGAAAATATATGTGATTTCTAATTTGATTAGGAGAATAAATTATTTCTAATCCATAATAGAAATAGATTAGGAAGAGTACTATAAATAAGGTAATGATGGAGTCTTATTTTACACATGAGATAAGTTTGGTAGCCAGAAAATACCAATAGAATAAATTGAGAGAATTACAATTTGTTGTTTGTTAGTATCCGTCGTCGTCTCCGTTCAATTGAAAGCTTGAAGACTTTATTGTTTGTGGTGTTTTTGGAATTAGGTTTCTCAACCTAATTAAAGGTAAATTTGTGCTATCTCAATTTATTGTGTAACCTCAAGTTTTAGGGCATAAAACTTGAGAGAATTATTGTAAACTCATTATTAGTAATATAGTGAAAATTCGGAGTTTGACCCGTGATTTTTACCTCTTAGTTTTAGAGAGGTTTCTACGTAAATTTGGTGTCTTGCTTGTGGATGGTTATTTGTTATTTTTGTTCTCATAATTAGTTTTGTTGATTTCATATTTAATTGCACAAAGACGAAAAGGTAATTCATGTGATAGAGATTATTTTATGCGTACTTTCCCAAAAATAAATCCTAAAAAAATGAAAATTGAGAAAGGAGAAATGGGAAAAGAAATTTGAACGTCAGAAGGTTGATCAAAAGAGGATCCGGTTACCATGAAGTTAACTTCATGGTAAGTTGATCAATTGACCAATACAATACTGATACGCAGAGAGAGATCACCTCCCGCCTACCCGTCGACAGTGTATTGGTCAATTGACCAAAATTAACTTCATGTTAACTACTCCCATCAAAAGATATGGGACCCTTGTCAAGCTTGCAACATGCCCCCGTAACTCTTAACGCATTGTAGGCTATTATCTTATTTTACCAATTTCATCACCATGATCATCGTTAGTTTGTTATGGTCTTCAACCACATCTTTATTATCATCTCCCAGTTGATGATCGATCAGGTGAATCATTTGGACGGTCATTTGCGGACAAATTAGTTTCAAGGGAAGTCATTTCAACATTGGAATCTTGAACTCTTGATCCAATAATGCTAAGAGCAGTTGCATTTATATTGTCTGGGTTGAAAGTTATATTGACATTGTCTAGATCGTAAATTGCATTGATATTCTCTAATCCGATAATTGCATTGACATTGTTTGAATTGATAGTTGCATTGACGTTGTTTGAACCGAGAGTTGCATTGACATTGTGATGACCTCAAAATAAGTCTACACAACCCATTTTGAGTCGTCAAATACATGATATAGAATCTAAGTACAAACTTCATATATAAAACTATTAACTGCCGTATAAAATACGACAAAATATAAGTTGTGAGTTTCAATACAAATATTATCTCGTAGACAATATCCAAACTCAAATAAAGTCCTAATTACAATTATTATCACACTATTTTATTGAATAGTGAGGACTACTATAGCAACCATCTTGGACCATCACTCCATTCACTGACTAGTCTCAACTATATTCTCATTTCCTAAAGAGAATAATGAAAGAAAAGGGTGACCTCAACTAGCCAGTAAATAATATTATGACTAAGATAATGTAGAACAAATTATCCTTAGTCCTCAATAGGGAAAAATCTGATATAATACAATAAACAACAAGTTTTAGATCAATAACTGCAACGAAAATAGCAATCCATTAGAAGAGTCAAGTAGAGCATGATGTCTACTGTAAGACCCCAAATTATTAATAAATGAAATTTAAATTCCCTCTATTTATTATTTTGAAATAGTAAGTGTTAAATTGATTAATGAGGTTAGTTATGGGTAAAATGCGTAAATATTTTAAATAAGCAAGTGATTATAAAATATTCATTGTTGTCGGGGAATATTCGTTTGGTCGTGGAATATTCTTCCTGTCGGGGAATATTCGTACGACGGCGCAGTCTTTTGTGGGCCCCATAACGGAAAGCGATTGGATGAAGAAAACGACAAGTATATGTTTTTTATTAATAACGGCGTAGTTGTTACCGTTAATACTGTTGGAATACCCGGTGGTTAAAACACAGTAATACGCGTTGTTACACAGTAGCACACTGTATTGCACCAATTATTGATTCTTACGTAAGAAGGCACTACTCAATAATGGTTACAGTAATTACTGTTCAGTATTTTATTTTATTGATTCAATAATTGCTGCGTTGATATTTTATATTACTGTTGTTTCAATAATTGTCACTACACAGTATTTCCCATTATCAGATCAATAATTCATATTATTTGAATAATATTATTAGATAACATTATTGGCAATGTCTAGAAAGTTCTGTCTAAGGAGAGGTTTGGTCATCTAATTGCGCGCTAGTAAGGAGAAATCCTTATTGGAAAGCCCCCTCTTTCCTGGGAACGGCCTGGTTGTCATAAATGTGATTCTGTAATATTATTTGTAAATAATTAATTATTGATTCATATGATAAGGAAATATTTATTTTTGTGGATATAAATGAGGGATATATTTTTGTGGTTAAAAATGAAGGAGTTAATGTTGAGGTTTTTATCAGTATTTTTGTCGGAATGGAGGTATTAAAAATCAGGGTTTTTGAGATATTTTGCGGGAGTTATAATTTTTAATCCGACCGTTGGATCGTGGTAATTTTTGGATATGTTATACATATATAAGTTGAGTATATGTCCATAAATTTTGAACCGTTAAAAATGAACGTATGATTTATTATGAATTTTACGAGATGACTGGTTCAGAAATTGTTGAATTTTCGGAGTTAATCATTTTGGTAGAAAATTCTAGAATTGGTGGGCCCCACTCTTGGTTGGTGAAGAAATGTGCTGAGATTTTTATTCAAATGTGGTGGGTGGGAATAGTAGCAGGTAAAGCCATCAGGTTACAGGTTAAGTCTGCTTCGGCGTGCTAACATTTTCCTATAAATAGAGGGCTAAGTTAGAATTGAAAATCACACCAGAAACAAGTTTTCTCTCTTTCTCTCTCTAGATTATTGAGTGTATTTTGTGAGTATTTAGATACTTTGAGAGTTTCTATTCATCAGAGCAAGTGTCTTTCAGCCTTATACCGGTATTCCGACCAGAAGTACTGTCTGTACGAGGTAAGGGATGTTATTTTATTCAAAAATGATATTATTTCTTCAATATCATTATGCCGAAATATTGGTTGGAAATTTTTATCAAATTTGGAACTTTTCACGTCGGGGTTACTATTCATGAGTTACTATTCACGAGTTACTATTCACCGAAAAATAAAATTTTCTTCTCTTCGTCCAAAATATCTATTTTGGGTACTAGCTTTGATTGTATCCATGTTTTGATCATTCTTGAATTCTACTTCACTATGAATAATTATAAGGTATTTTTGGACATGAATAAATCGAAATACGAATCCTTAATATTTGTTATTTTGTTTCACTGGATTCGTTTTCTTTAATATATTTTTCATCATCCTCAGTCCTAAATGATGATATTACTGAATATCTTTGGCCGTAGTGCAAAGATGAATGATTAACTGATGAATATCTTTGGCCGTAGTGCAAAGATGAACAGGTGTTGAGATGAACATGACCGACTGGTGATACAAATGAATATCTTTGGCCTGTAGTGCAAAGATGAATATTTGATTAAAGATGGTTATTGATTGTTGTTACAGGGATAAAATATTGATGATGGACTTTTAAATCTTAGAAGATAGTAGAACTCATTCTCTACTTGACTCTTCTAATGGTTTGCTGTTTCCGCTGCAGTTATTGATTTAAAACTTGTTGTCTATTGTATTCTATTAGATTTTTCCCTGTTGAAGACTAACGATAATTTGTTCTGTATTATCTTAGTCATAACGTTCTTTACTGGGCTAGTTGAGCTCACCCTTTTTCCTTTTTGTTCCATTTTTCTCAGGAGGCGAGAATGTAGCGAGTACTAGTCGGGGTATGGAATGATGGTTCTAGAAGTTACTTTAGTAGTCCTCACTATTTTTGTGAAATAATGTATCAATAATTGTAATGAGGGCTTATTTGAGTGTGGATATTGTCTAAATGACAATATTTGTATTTAAACTCACAGTTCTTGTGTTGTAATAATAAAGATGTAGTTGTTTCTGTACCATGTATTTTGGCGACTCAGAATGGGTGTTGTATACCTATTTTGGGGGCGTCACAGTTGGTATCAGAGCTTAGGGATATGATCTCTGGCGGAGATCGGGGAATAGAACTAGGAGGGGAGAGACGAATCCTTCGCTAGTGTGTCCTACCTAAGCTTATTTATTGGTCAGTCATAATATAGGGGTATTATGTGATTTGTTAATTTATTTAATTAACCCTTATTTTATGGCAGTATTTGAGAATGTCGACTGAGAATGTTAATAGTGGAGTAAATGAGACCGTGGAGACACCGGTGCTTACCAACGAGGAGAACGTGCAACAGGCTGGCAATGTTCCTCCTGTGAACAACACCAATGAGCAGATGATGAACGATGGAATGTTTAGAAGTTTTTTGCAATTCATGCAAAACCAGACAAGGGAGACTCGTGTTCAAAATACAGGAGGAAATGATAGCAATTCACGGTTTGTCACAGCCAAACAGTTCAAAGAATTGGGACCACCAGAATTTAAGGGAAAGCCGGATCCGATCATGGCGGAAACGTGGGTCAAGCAAATTACCAAGATATTCGATGTCTTGGGATGCACGGAGGAACAGAAGGTTCCATTCGCCACCTTTATGTTCCGTGGTGAGGCAGATTACTGGTGGGAGTCTGTGAAGCGTACCCATCCAACCGCACTCAGCATGTCTTGGGAGACATTTCAAAAACTGTTCAATGACAAGTACTTTCCTGAAAGTATTCGTCATATGAAGGAGGTAGAGTTTATTAGACTAGAGCAGAATAATATGACGGTATCTCAGTACGAGGCAAAGTTTGCAGAGTTGTCCAGGTTTGCACCTCATTTGGTGGAGAATGAGGAACGTATGACGAGGATGTTTCTGAGAGGTTTGAAACCCGGCATACGTCAATATCTCATTTCTCATAAATTTTCTCTCTATTCAGATGTTGTCAACAGGGCTCAATTATTAGAGCGAGATAACGAGTACGGTCAACTGAGGGATCACAACCAGGATCATATCGGTGACAGCAGTCATCAGAACAATGATAACCAGCGGAGAAAGAAAAGTACAGACAAGAACGGCAACCACTCTGGTGGTAATCGTGGCTATGAAAATAGAAGAAGCGAGTCGGGAGGAGATTTTAAAAAGAGGAGATTCAACAATGACAATACGAAGACGTCAGCACCAACAGCAATTGGTTCCAAGGGAGGAGAACGACCACCGGTTATATGCTATAAGTGCGGAAAAGAAGGACATATCAGCCCAAACTGCCCACAACAGTTTAAGGTATGTTATAATTGTGGAAAGGAAGGACATATCGCTCGAGATTGCACTGTAGCAAAACCAAGTCCAGCGGGGATGGTGACTCAAAAAGCTGTCCCAGAAAAGATAAAGTCAACGGTTCCTGGAAGAGCGTTTGTCGTGACTGGTCAACATGCGAGGAACCCAAACGAGGTGATCACGGGTAAGCTAATCATAAATTCATGCGAAGTTTATACCTTATTAGATACCGGTTCTACCCATTCTTTTATCTCTCCTGCTTGTGCTCAACGTTTAAACTTGACTCCGGAGAAGTTAGACTTTGATTTTGTTGGGTTTCGGCACAGAAACGCACAGCGGAAATTAAAATTTTAAAGCAATTTCCGAAACCCTAAAACAGGATCCATGCGAAAAATCAATTAATTAAGAGGTTTAGAGATTATACCGATTATGAAAACGAGAGTCTGAAATCGACTGCGCCTCGAATCTCCAACGCAATACAAACCGACTGCGTCTCTACGGTATCCACACGAACGCTCCGCGAATCGTCTTACGATCTGCAGAAGAAGGAATCGCGGTACTAGCCACCAAGGATGAGGATTTTCGGAACTATTTTCTCTAGTCTCTCTCTAAGAGCGGCTAGGGTTTTGTTTTTGACGTAAAAACCTAAAGTCTGATATACATCATATATATAGCAGTCAGGAGGAATTAATCAAAACATAATATTATTAAAATCCGAATTTATATATATCTTAATTAAGTCTTACTTAATTAATATACCTATATATAAATTATCCTATTAATTTAAATTCATAATTTAAAATTATATCAATCATATTGACATATTTAAATCTTTACAATTTAAATTAATTTCCTTTTAATTACGTTCTTTGTGTGTGACCCTATAGGTTATTATTACGTTGGCAATAACCTTAAAATCATATTATAAAGTTATAAACAGTGAGCGGCATCTAGTAATGCATCACTGCTACCCAAGTAATAATAAGATCGATGATTCGATGCAACCTTTTCGTGACCAATGTTTCAATGTAATTTAATCCTTTTAACCTTAATATCCTAGATTAAACTCGAGTCATGGAATGTGTCATACTCTTCATAATTTAATCTGAGTTTTCTTGATCAATGAGTAGACTATATGAAACAAATCACTATTTGAGCATGGCCATGCATTTCATAGTCCTACTCAATCAAGAGGCCTATGGATATCACCTATAAAATATAGGATGGTTAAATTCCATCTAGATCACTCATATTACTCACACGATTCATAATGAACCCAATAATCACCTTTATAGTCCACCCTATTAAAGGTGACATTTGATGATATCAAAGTACATAAATTCTCGTGTAGTAATATAGCGGTTTCAGGTCGGAGGACCATTACATCATTGTCACTATGAGAATTGCTAATGACACTTCGCATAATGCTCCATATAGAATTCTCATGGTGGGTCTGTCCAGTACATTGTTCTCTAACATGTACCTATGCATTGACTTAATATCTCATATATTTATGACCAATGAGATTTGGTCATCAGTCAATCCACATACTAGTCTCAATGCATCATTGTTGTCCCATCAACAATGATACTCGACTAGGGACATTTAAGAACAATGATACTAATTGTAATTATATAATCTCATGTTCAAGTCACATACTTGAAACTATATAATTTGTATCACTATTCTAAGGAATTTTATTATGTTAACAATTATATTACGCAGTAATTAAAACCATAATAAAATCATTTATTTATTCAATCAACAATAATATCAAATGTTAAGCAATTACATCAAATAATTGGCCTCTAGGGCATAAACTCTAACAGTCTCCCACTTGCACTAGAGCCAATCACTCATGTATCTAATACCCATGGAAATAATGTGACCGTCGTGCTTCTGCTGCGACAAAGCCTTGGTCAGTGGATCTGCAACATTATCATCTGTTGGCATTCTTCCTATATGTACATCTCCTCTGTCAATGATTTCACGGATGAGATGGTACCGCCTAAGTATATGCTTGGATCGTTGGTGAGATCTGGGTTCCTTAGCCTGTGCAATGGCTCCATTATTATCACAGTATAGAGCAACCGGATCAACAATGGTTGGAACAACACCAAGTTCAGTGATGAACTTTTTAATCCATACAGCCTCCTTGGCTGCACTAGAAGCAGCAATATACTCAGCCTCTGTTGTAGAATCAGCGACTGTCTCTTGCTTTGAACTTTTCCAGCTAACAGCACCACCATTAAGGCAAAACACAAAACCTGACTGAGACTTATAGTCATCATTGTCAGTTTGGAAACTAGCATCTGTGTAACCCTTTACTGCCAGTTCGTCTTCACATCCATATACCAAGAATGAATCCTTAGTCCTTTTCAGGTACTTGAGGATATTCTTGACTGCTGTCCAGTGACCTTCACCTGGATTCGACTGGTATCTGCTCGTCATGCTCAAAGCATACGAGACATCCGGACGAGTACATATCATTGCATACATGATAGATCCAATTGCCGAAGCATAAGGGATCTTTCTCATACGCTCCTCATCATCTTGTGATTTAGGACATTGGGCCTTAGAGATCTTTATACCATGAGTCACGGGTAAATTTCCTCTTTTCGCCTCTTGCATGCTGAACCGTTTCAACACTTTATCAATATATGTACTTTGACTTAGGCCGAGCATTTTTCTCGATCTATCTCTATAGATTTTGATACCTAAAATATAGGCAGCATCGCCCAAATCTTTCATGGAGAAACATTTTCCTAACCATGTTTTTACAGCCTGTAAAGAAGGAATGTCATTCCCAATAATTAATATGTCATCAACATATAATACTAGGAATACAATGTGACTCCCACTAACCTTCTTATATACACAAGGTTCATCTTCATTTTTAATAAAGCCAAATTCTTTGACTGCTTCATCAAATCGAAGATTCCAACTCCGAGAGGCTTGCTTTAATCCATAAATGGATCGCTGCAGCTTACATACCTTTCCAGCATCCTTTGGAATGACAAAACCCTCAGGTTGTGTCATATACACATCCTCAAGTAGATTTCCGTTAAGGAAAGCAGTTTTGACATCCATCTGCCAGATTTCGTAATCATAAAAAGCTGCAATAGCAAGTAAGATCCTGATGGATTTAACCATTGCCACTGGAGAAAATGTTTCATCATAGTCAACACCTTGAATTTGTTTGAAACCTTTTGCTACCAGTCGGCCTTTATAGGTTTGTACATTACCATCCATGTCGGTTTTCTTCTTGAAAACCCACTTGCACCCGATTGGTTTTACCCCTTCGGGTGGATCAACCAAAGTCCATACTTGGTTAGTATACATGGAATCCATTTCAGATCTCATGGCTTCAAGCCATCTCTCAGAATCTGGTCCATTCATAGCTTCTTGGTAGGAAGTAGGCTCATCCTGATCTATGAGCATCACATCACCGTTTTGAGTCACAAGATATCCATAATATCTCTCAGGCTCTTGGCGTGTCCTACCAGATCTACGAATTCCTTGTGTAATTTGAGCAGGTTCACTTTCCACAATTTCTTGTGGTTCCTGCTCACGTTCCAACTCAGGTTCAATGATATTTTGTGGTTCTCGAATTTCTTCGAGTTCTACTTTCCTCCCACTGTTTCCTTTAGAGACAAATTCTCTTTTTAGAAAAATACCAGTTCGAGCAACAAACACTTTATTCTCAGAAGGTTTGTAGAAATAATACCCTTTTGTTTCTTTTGGGTATCCCACAAAATTACATTTGTCAGATTTGGGTCCGAGCTTATCAGAATCTAGACGTTTTACAAACGCCTCGCATCCCCAAATCTTCATGAACGACATACTAGGACGTTTCCCAGTCCACATCTCATATGGTGTCTTCTGAACCGTCTTTGTAGGAACACGGTTAAGTGTGAATGCAGCTGTCTCTAGGGCATGACCCCAGAAGCTTATTGGAAGATCTGCATGACTCATCATTGATCGTACCATGTCCAACAAGGTTCGATTCCTCCTCTCAGACACACCATTCCATTGTGGTGTTCCAGGTGGAGTGAGCTGTGATATAATACCACACTCCTTTAGAAGGTCATCAAAGTCTTGGCTTAAGTATTCACCTCCTCGATCGGATCGAAGGGCTTTTATGCTTTTGCCAAATTGGTTTTGAACTTCATTCTTGAATTCCTTAAACTTTTCAAAGGATTCGGATTTGTGTCTCATTAGATACACATATCCATGTCTACTGAAGTCGTCAGTAAATGTAATGAAGTAATAAAACCTACCTCTTGCTAACGAACTCATGGGTCCACATACATCACTATGTATAAGTCCCAATATATCGCTAGCCCGTTCACTGTGTCCAGTGAAAGGGGCTTTAGTCATCTTGCCTAATAAACAAGATTCGCATTTTTCATATGATTCAAAATCAAATGAATCCAAAAAATCCATCTTTATGGAGTTTTGATATGCGTTTCTCATTTATATGGCCCAAACGACAGTGCCAGAGATATGTCGGATTTGAATCATTTGATTTAAATCGTTTTGTGTTTATGTTATAGATAGGCATTTCTAAATCAAGAATATAAAGACCGTTAAATAATTGTGCAACACCATAGCAAATATCATTTAAGTAAAACGAACAACCATTGTTCTTAATTATAAATGAAAACCCTTTCTTGTCCAAACAAGAAACAGAAATAATATTTTTGTTTATAGCAGGCACAAAATAACAATCTTCTAATTCTAAAACTAGCCCAGTGGGCAAAGATAAATGATAAGTTCCTACGGCCAGTGCAGCAACTTTTGCTCCATTCCCAACTCGTAGGTCAACCTCTCCTTTCGCCAAAGTCCTACTCCTTCGGAGTCCCTGCACATTAACACAAATGTGAGAACCACATCCAGTATCCAATACCCATGATGTAGAAGTAGACAAATTGACTTCTATAACATATATACCTGAATCAGAAGTCGTACTTCCTTTCCTTTTCTTCACTTCTTCCAAATAAGCATGACAGTTCCTTTTCCAGTGTCCAGGTTTTCCACAGAAGTGACATTCACCTTCTTTAGCCACCCCACCTTTAGGTTTTAAAGCCTGTTTGGTTTTGGAATTGGGTTTGGCAACAGACTTAGATCCTATCTTCTTTTTGCCTTTCCAATTTCCCTTAGCATTCCCCTTTTGCACCATCATTATGGGAGCGGGTCCTGCCTTTTTCATGTTGTTCTCGGCAGTTCTTAACATGCTCAACAACTCAGTAAGGGGTTTCTCAATTTCATTCATAAGATAGTTCATAACAAATTGAGAGTAGCTGCTGTTCAAAGATTGTAAAACAAGATCAGTTTGGGCTTCCGGAGTGATTGGAAAACCCAACCTATCCAGGTACTCAATATACCCAATCATTTTCAGCACATGTGGACCAACTGGATCACGTTCACCCATCTTGCAGTGATACAACGCTTTGCTTGTATCATACCTCTCCTGTCGAGCATGCCCTTCGAACAATTTCTTGAGATGCTCGATCATCTCATAAGCATCCATTAACTCATGTTGCTTCTGAAGCTCAGCGTTCATGGTTGCTAGCATGAGACAACTCACGTCCAGAGCATCATCTTGATGCTTCTTGTAAGCATTATGCTCCGCACGTGGTGCAGTGACAGCCGGTGCTGCAGGAATGGGCCCATCAAGGACATATAGCTTACGCTCTTGTTTAAGGACAATCCTCAAGTTCCTGTGCCAGTCAAGGAAATTAATCCCACTCAGGTTGTCCTTCTCAAGGACTGATCGTAGTGAAAGACTACTTGTGTTGTTGTTGTTGTTTGCCATTGATATCTACAATTTATAAGTGCCAAAATAATAAGTCAAATTGCAGAGTTGATATTATGTAATTGATAATAGTACATTCAAAATATACCTCCCACTATTTTATTCAAATTAATAGCCCTCACCATTAATTCGGAAAGCATTTTCTATTAAATCTTTCTAGTGAGCCAAGATCCATATTTCATTATGACTTAAGTTAGCTTTGGCTAATCTCTTAAAACATAATTATTTAGGTAGACAACCCTTTGTCAATTATATCATATATAACTCCTGGATAGTTTGGTAAACAACAATTGTTTTTAGTCCATCTAATGGTACCTACCAAACTCTATGCCTCTAAGTCCACAATCCTATTGAGATAACTTAGTTAAGTCGGCCCCAATGATTTTAAAAGTTTGGATATCACAATTATCCTATCGCATCTTACCTAGATAAATAGGGTACTTTGCTTTGGCAAACCTACATCTATTGATCAAGGTCTTGATGAGTGTTATTCATTGGAAGGCATCTGATTTAGACTTAATAATTTAATGAGGGATTAATTTAGATCTCACCAATTTTAATCTTATTAAGCATGCACATTATTTATCATATCATATCGCATACAAGCATAAATAAAGTGCAAAATTAAATGTGTCACAGTTATGGCCCAATCCACTGTCAATCTTTTCAAGCTAATGAAAGATTGAAGGTCAATCTAAGGTGGTAAAAGATCTTAAAATAAATAGCCTCCTTGGATCTTCCTCAAGCATGTGCCTCCTCTCCATCTTGACATCTTCATCAATTACAGATTATTACATGACATAAAGAAACCTCGAGTTACATTCGAGGGGATTTGGATGAGAAGAGAATATTACATCAGAATTTATAGAAAGGCACGACATGCAAGCCGTATTTCAAAACCAAAAACCACTAACCTATGGGTCAAAAGGCCATAACTGTGCACCATGCATATCACAATAAGCACATAACAATTTATATATAATTAAAGAAAACAATATATAACATATAGGGGACACGACCATCGTGCGCTACGACGGGGGGGTCCAAGGGGGGGTCTCCCCCCTGGCGGTGGTCCGGCTGACCGATCAGCCTGCGGGTGGTCTCGCTGACCGGTCAGCGAGCGGGGTCGGGGGCAGCGCCCCTGGAAAAAATTTTCGAACTACAATCTGTATTGCAGAATTTTTTCATAAAATCTCTGAAACAGTTTCAGAATCATACATTTTAATCCACCAAAACACCCATAATAACAAATCATATAATACCAGTTTCGATTTAATCATATTAAAACGAATAACAGTACACCCAGAATTTATCATATATTTCCAGTTTCGATTAATCATATTAAAACGATTCTTCATGTTTCTAATCCGATTAGAACAGTTATATTGTTATTCCATCGATTAAAGATACGATTAACATTATCATCATATATATTACCAGAATATACATACAACGGAATATCATATATTCAATTTCATATCGGTAAACATGCATCATCATATATCATATATATCGAATACAAGTAAAACACGTAATCTAAATTAATCGTTTCGCAAGTAGCTCTGATACCACTGTTGGGTTTCGGCACAGAAACGCACAGCGGAAATTAAAATTTTAAAGCAATTTCCGAAACCCTAAAACAGGATCCATGCGAAAAATCAATTAATTAAGAGGTTTAGAGATTATACCGATTATGAAAACGAGAGTCTGAAATCGACTGCGCCTCGAATCTCCAACGCAATACAAACCGACTGCGTCTCTACGGTATCCACACGAACGCTCCGCGAATCGTCTTACGATCTGCAGAAGAAGGAATCGCGGTACTAGCCACCAAGGATGAGGATTTTCGGAACTATTTTCTCTAGTCTCTCTCTAAGAGCGGCTAGGGTTTTGTTTTTGACGTAAAAACCTAAAGTCTGATATACATCATATATATAGCAGTCAGGAGGAATTAATCAAAACATAATATTATTAAAATCCGAATTTATATATATCTTAATTAAGTCTTACTTAATTAATATACCTATATATAAATTATCCTATTAATTTAAATTCATAATTTAAAATTATATCAATCATATTGACATATTTAAATCTTTACAATTTAAATTAATTTCCTTTTAATTACGTTCTTTGTGTGTGACCCTATAGGTTATTATTACGTTGGCAATAACCTTAAAATCATATTATAAAGTTATAAACAGTGAGCGGCATCTAGTAATGCATCACTGCTACCCAAGTAATAATAAGATCGATGATTCGATGCAACCTTTTCGTGACCAATGTTTCAATGTAATTTAATCCTTTTAACCTTAATATCCTAGATTAAACTCGAGTCATGGAATGTGTCATACTCTTCATAATTTAATCTGAGTTTTCTTGATCAATGAGTAGACTATATGAAACAAATCACTATTTGAGCATGGCCATGCATTTCATAGTCCTACTCAATCAAGAGGCCTATGGATATCACCTATAAAATATAGGATGGTTAAATTCCATCTAGATCACTCATATTACTCACACGATTCATAATGAACCCAATAATCACCTTTATAGTCCACCCTATTAAAGGTGACATTTGATGATATCAAAGTACATAAATTCTCGTGTAGTAATATAGCGGTTTCAGGTCGGAGGACCATTACATCATTGTCACTATGAGAATTGCTAATGACACTTCGCATAATGCTCCATATAGAATTCTCATGGTGGGTCTGTCCAGTACATTGTTCTCTAACATGTACCTATGCATTGACTTAATATCTCATATATTTATGACCAATGAGATTTGGTCATCAGTCAATCCACATACTAGTCTCAATGCATCATTGTTGTCCCATCAACAATGATACTCGACTAGGGACATTTAAGAACAATGATACTAATTGTAATTATATAATCTCATGTTCAAGTCACATACTTGAAACTATATAATTTGTATCACTATTCTAAGGAATTTTATTATGTTAACAATTATATTACGCAGTAATTAAAACCATAATAAAATCATTTATTTATTCAATCAACAATAATATCAAATGTTAAGCAATTACATCAAATAATTGGCCTCTAGGGCATAAACTCTAACAGATTTATCTGTGGAGACTCCGTTAGGAGAAACTTTCATCACATCCACTGTTTATAAATCTTGTGTGATCCAAGTTGGTACCATCACCTTACCTGTTGACCTTATCTCTTTAAAGATACTTGCTTTTGATGTGATTTTAGGGATTGATTGGCTAACTACTCATCATGCTAAAATTGATTGTTTTCGTAAGGTTGTTAGTTTTCATATTCCTAACCAACCTGTTGTACGAATTCAAACAACTAAGCCATTAAAATCAATCACTGTTATATCAAGCCATAAAGCCATTCGTTTATTAAAAAACGGATGTCAAGCTTTCTTAGCCCATGTTATGGATTTGAATAAAGACACGTCAAATTTGAATAATATTCCTGTTGTTATTGACTTTCCTGACGTATTTCCTGAAGAACTTCCCGGTCTACCCCCGGAACGAGAAATTGAATTCTTTATTGATCTTGAACCTGGTACAAAGCCCATTTCTAAAACCCCATATCGAATGGCTCCTATTGAACTTCAGGAGTTAAAGGTCCAACTACAAGAGTTGTTGGACATCGGTTTCATTCGTCCTAGTACATCTCCTTGGGGTGCTCCTGTTTTATTTGTAAAGAAAAAAGACGGGAGTATGCGACTTTGTATTGATTACCGGGAATTAAACCATGTCACTATTAAGAATAGGTATCCGCTACCTCGTATTGATGACCTGTTTGACCAGTTACAAGGAGCACAGTTCTTTTCAAAGATCGATCTTCGTTCTGGATATCATCAGCTGAAGGTTAAAACTGAGGATATTCCAAAGACTGCCTTCAGAACTCGGTACGGGCATTATGAGTTCCTAGTTATGTCTTTTGGATTGACTAATGCTCCTGCGGCTTTCATGGATATGATGAACCGAGTATTTAAGGATTATTTGGATCAGTTCGTTGTTATCTTTATTGATGACATCCTCATATATTCCAAAAGCCGTGAAGATCATGAGCATCATTTGAAGCTGGTACTCCAAAGGCTGCGTGAAAATAAGTTATATGCCAAGTTGAAGAAATGCGAGTTCTGGCTTGAGGAAGTAGCTTTCCTAGGGCACGTGGTGTCAAAACATGGAGTATCTGTTGACCCGGCGAAGATTGAAGCAATACAAAGTTGGGAGCAACCAAAGACGGTGACCGAAGTACGTAGCTTTTTAGGCTTAGCTGGTTATTATCGAAGATTCGTGGAAGGGTTTTCTCGAATCGCTACCCCGTTAACTCAGCTGACTCGGAAAGATATCAAATTCGTATGGAGCGAGGAATGCGAGAAGAGTTTTCAAGAGCTTAAGAGGAGACTCATTTCGGCACCTGTTCTGACAATACCATCTGGTTCGGATGGATTTGTTATCTACAGTGATGCTTCAGGCAAAGGGTTAGGATGTGTTCTCATGCAACATGGGAAAGTCATAGCCTATGCCTCGCGACAACTCAAAGAATATGAGAGGAATTATCCTACTCATGATTTGGAGTTGGCAGCAGTAGTTTTCGCGTTGAAGATCTGGAGACACTACCTGTATGGGGAGAAAGTGGAGATCTATACAGATCATAAGAGCCTTAAATATTTCTTCACCCAAAAGGAACTCAACATGCGGCAGCGACGTTGGCTCGAGCTGTTGAAAGATTACGATCATACCATCCAATATCATCCTGGAAAGACAAACGTAGTAGCTGACGCATTGAGTAGAAGATCATATGCGGGTACGAGTGCAATGTTGTTAACACAAAGGCCCATTTTGTATGACTTGCAAAGGATGGAGATAGAGATGAAGGCTCCAAGTACCCACATGATGATATCAAATATACGAGTAGAACCGACTTTAATCGATAAAGTTAAAGCTGCTCAAGCTACGGACATAGAGCTGATGCGTATGAAGAAGAAAGTGCAAGAAGGTTCTATTCCAGAAGCAAGAATCGATGAAGAAGGAATACTTCGAGTTCACTCTAGACTCTGTGTTCCTAACAATTCTGATTTGAAGTACAAGATCATGATGGAAGCACACAATACACCATTTGCAATCCATCCTGGAAGTACCAAAATGTATCGTGATCTACGACATACATTTTGGTGGAATAATATGAAGAGAGAGATTGCAAAGTTTATCTCGAGGTGTTTAACTTGTCAACGTGTAAAGGCGGAACATCAGGTACCAAAGGGTCCATTGCAACCACTTGAGATTCCGAAATGGAAGTGGGAACACATTACCATGGATTTCGTTACGGGTCTTCCCACGGTTTCTCAAGGCATAAATGCTATTTGGGTTATTGTTGATAGATTAACCAAGTCTGCTCATTTCTTGCCGATACGGGAGACTTATTCCCTTGAACGTCTTGCTCGTATATACGTAGATGAGATTGTGAGACTGCATGGCATGCCAGTATCCATAGTTTCGGATCGTGACCCAAGATTCACTTCAAGATTTTGGGTTAGCTTGCAAAAAGCTATGGGCACAGATTTACGATTTAGTTCGGCATACCATCCTCAGACGGACGGACAATCAGAGAGGACTATTCAAACTCTTGAAGATCTATTAAGACTTTGTGTCCTAGATTTCAAAGGGAGTTGGGATAAGTACCTACCATTGGTGGAATTCTCTTACAATAACAGTTATCAGGCAAGTATAGGTGTGGCCCCATTTGAAGCATTATATGGACGAAAGTGTCGCTCTCCAGTATGCTGGGACGAGGTGGGTGAAGCAACATTGTTGGGACCAGAGTTGGTACGCATGACTACAGAGAAGATCCAAACGATTCGACAACGTATACAAGCGGCACAGGATCGACAAAAGAGTTATGCGGATCTTCATCGGAAGGACGTGGAATTTGACATTGGGGATCATGTATTGTTGCGTGTGGCTCCATGGAAAGGAGTTACAAGATTTGGGAAGAGAGGAAAGCTCAATCCACGATTTATTGGTCCATTTCAGATTCTTGACCGAGTAGGAAATGTGGCCTATAGACTTGCGTTACCTCCAAGTATGTCTCGTGTTCATAATGTTTTTCATATATCTGTGTTACGTAAATATGTGAAAGACCCAGACCACGTTATTGAGTTAGAACCGGACGAGATAGCTGAAGACTTAACGTACGAAGAGGTACCTGTCAAGATCTTGGATAGAAAGGAGCATGTCCTACGCACGAAGGTCATACCACAAGTTAAAGTTTTGTGGAGAAACCATGCTATCGAGGAAATGACCTGGGAGTTGGAAACGGAAATGAAAGCGAGGTATCCTCATCTTTTCGAAACACAAGGTACGTACGTCAATTTCGAGGACGAAATTTCATAAGGAGGGGAGGTTGTAAGACCCCAAATTATTAATAAATGAAATTTAAATTCCCTCTATTTATTATTTTGAAATAGTAAGTGTTAAATTGATTAATGAGGTTAGTTATGGGTAAAATGCGTAAATATTTTAAATAAGCAAGTGGTTATAAAATATTCATTGTTGTCGGGGAATATTCGTTTGGTCGTGGAATATTCTTCCTGTCGGGGAATATTCGTACGACGGCGCAGTCTTTTGTGGGCCCCATAACGGAAAGCGATTGGATGAAGAAAACGACAAGTATATGTTTTTTATTAATAACGGCGTAGTTGTTACCGTTAATACTGTTGGAATACCCGGTGGTTAAAACACAGTAATACGCGTTGTTACACAGTAGCACACTGTATTGCACCAATTATTGATTCTTACGTAAGAAGGCACTACTCAATAATGGTTACAGTAATTACTGTTCAGTATTTTATTTTATTGATTCAATAATTGCTGCGTTGATATTTTATATTACTGTTGTTTCAATAATTGTCACTACACAGTATTTCCCATTATCAGATCAATAATTCATATTATTTGAATAATATTATTAGATAACATTATTGGCAATGTCTAGAAAGTTCTGTCTAAGGAGAGGTTTGGTCATCTAATTGCGCGCCAGTAAGGAGAAATCCTTATTGGAAAGCCCCCTCTTTCCTGGGAACGGCCTGGTTGTCATAAATGTGATTCTGTAATATTATTTGTAAATAATTAATTATTGATTCATATGATAAGGAAATATTTATTTTTGTGGATATAAATGAGGGATATATTTTTGTGGTTAAAAATGAAGGAGTTAATGTTGAGGTTTTTATCAGTATTTTTGTCGGAATGGAGGTATTAAAAATCAGGGTTTTTGAGATATTTTGCGGGAGTTATAATTTTTAATCCGACCGTTGGATCGTGGTAATTTTTGGATATGTTATACATATATAAGTTGAGTATATGTCCATAAATTTTGAACCGTTAAAAATGAACGTATGATTTATTATGAATTTTACGAGATGACTGGTTCAGAAATTGTTGAATTTTCGGAGTTAATCATTTTGGTAGAAAATTCTAGAATTGGTGGGCCCCACTCTTGGTTGGTGAAGAAATGTGCTGAGATTTTTATTCAAATGTGGTGGGTGGGAATAGTAGCAGGTAAAGCCATCAGGTTACAGGTTAAGTCTGCTTCGGCGTGCTAACATTTTCCTATAAATAGAGGGCTAAGTTAGAATTGAAAATCACACCAGAAACAAGTTTTCTCTCTTTCTCTCTCTAGATTATTGAGTGTATTTTGTGAGTATTTAGATACTTTGAGAGTTTCTATTCATCAGAGCAAGTGTCTTTCAGCCTTATACCGGTATTCCGACCAGAAGTACTGTCTGTACGAGGTAAGGGATGTTATTTTATTCAAAAATGATATTATTTCTTCAATATCATTATGCCGAAATATTGGTTGGAAATTTTTATCAAATTTGGAACTTTTCACGTCGGGGTTACTATTCATGAGTTACTATTCACGAGTTACTATTCACCGAAAAATAAAATTTTCTTCTCTTCGTCCAAAATATCTATTTTGGGTACTAGCTTTGATTGTATCCATGTTTTGATCATTCTTGAATTCTACTTCACTATGAATAATTATAAGGTATTTTTGGACATGAATAAATCGAAATACGAATCCTTAATATTTGTTATTTTGTTTCACTGGATTCGTTTTCTTTAATATATTTTTCATCATCCTCAGTCCTAAATGATGATATTACTGAATATCTTTGGCCGTAGTGCAAAGATGAATGATTAACTGATGAATATCTTTGGCCGTAGTGCAAAGATGAACAGGTGTTGAGATGAACATGACCGACTGGTGATACAAATGAATATCTTTGGCCTGTAGTGCAAAGATGAATATTTGATTAAAGATGGTTATTGATTGTTGTTACAGGGATAAAATATTGATGATGGACTTTTAAATCTTAGAAGATAGTAGAACTCATTCTCTACTTGACTCTTCTAATGGTTTGCTGTTTCCGCTGCAGTTATTGATTTAAAACTTGTTGTCTATTGTATTCTATTAGATTTTTCCCTGTTGAAGACTAACGATAATTTGTTCTGTATTATCTTAGTCATAACGTTCTTTACTGGGCTAGTTGAGCTCACCCTTTTTCCTTTTTGTTCCATTTTTCTCAGGAGGCGAGAATGTAGCGAGTACTAGTCGGGGTATGGAATGATGGTTCTAGAAGTTACTTTAGTAGTCCTCACTATTTTTGTGAAATAATGTATCAATAATTGTAATGAGGGCTTATTTGAGTGTGGATATTGTCTAAATGACAATATTTGTATTTAAACTCACAGTTCTTGTGTTGTAATAATAAAGATGTAGTTGTTTCTGTACCATGTATTTTGGCGACTCAGAATGGGTGTTGTATACCTATTTTGGGGGCGTCACATCTACTATCTTCTATGATTTAAAAGTCCATCATCAGTATTTTATCCCTGTAACACAAATCAACAATTATTTTCAATCAACGAATATTTATCTATACACTACGGGCCAAACATAATCGTTTGTATCACCAGTGGTCATGATCATGCTAAACACCTGTCCATCTATAAACTACGGACCAAAGAGGACTTTCACCATAAACTTTTATCTGTAACATTAAAGGTCATGATTATACCAATACATAAATCCTAGTCATAATCATACCAATCAACAGTCCATCTTTGCACTACGGGCCAAAGATGACTTTCACCGCAATATAAGCATGAGGATGATGACAATGATATAAAGAATGAATCAAGTGAGATCAAAGATAAATATTAAAGATTTATAATTCAATTTATCCAGAGTTCAAGAATGTTCAAATTGTCAACATGATAACTAATTGTGGAGTAAATTTTAAGAACGATATTCATGTATCAAAAATAATTTGGATAGAATAGAAACTAATTTTGTCGTGAATAGTACCTCATGAATAGTACCCTGGATGAAAATATTAAAATTTAATAAGAAAGTTCAGATAAATATTTTAGTGAAACGATACTAGATGAATCGCACAACTCAAGGATATTCTACTAATTTCAGGGATTTTCACTATTTAATAATAAGATTATGAAAACAAACAATAATTTTGTACCATAAATGGAGAAAATATGAAAGAAAATTATATCCCTTGACGAGTACAAAAAAATGATATCTCATATGAGTATGAAATAATATACGAAACTGCAAATGAATTTTCACTCGTCGTACGGTAATCCGCGTAGACAGATCATTTTCACAACTTAATAAAGAATGAATACGAATGGTTATTCACCAGCCATGCAGTAATCCGCATAGACAGGTTATTCCCACAGATTAATAAAAAATAGAATGACAACTCTTATGAGTATGAAGAAAATAACATCATTTACCTTAGTAGGTGATTAAATCTGACTGGTATAGCGGAGATTGTAAGACCCCGAATTTTATGAAATAAAAGTATTCAATTTTTCTTATAATTACTATTCAGTTAATGGTTAAATTGATAAAAATTTAAAGTTATGAGTGAAATATGATTTTTTTTTAAAATAAGCAAGTGGTTATAAAATAATCATTGTTGTCGGGGAATATTCGTTTGTTCGTGGAATATTCTTTCTGTCGGGGAATATTCGTACGACGGCGCAGCCATTTGTGGGCCCCATAACAGAATAACTGTCGGGTGAAGAAAACGACAAATTTGAGTTTTTACAAATAACGGCGTAGTTGTTACCGTTAACACTGTTGGAATACCCGGTGGTTAAAATACAGTAATACGCGTTATTGCACAGTAGCACACGGTATTGCATAGTATTTTTGAAATTATTGATTCTTACGTAAGAAGGCACTACTCAATAATTGTTACAGTAATTACTGTTCAATATTTTATTTTATTGATTCAATAATTGCTACGTTGAAATTTTGTATTATTGTTGTTCAATAATTGTTGCTGCACAGTATTTCACATTATCAGATCAATAATTCATATTATTTGAATAGTATTATTAGATAGCATTATTGGCAATGTCTAGAAAGTTCTGTCTGAGGAGAGGTTTGGTCATCTAATTGCGCGCCAGTAAGGAGAAATCCTTATTGGAAAGCCCCCTCTTTCCTGGGAACGGCCTGGTTGTCATAAATGTGATTCTGTAATATTATTTGTGAATAATTAATTATTGATTCATATGATAAGAAAATATTTATTTTATGTGGATATAAATGAGGGATATATTTTTGTGGTTAAAAAATGAAGGAGTTAATGTTGAGATTTTTATCCGTATTTTTGTCGGAATGGAGGTATTAAAAATCAGGGTTTTTGAGATATTTTGCGGGGGTTATAATTTTTATTCCGACCGTTGGATCGTGGTAATTGTTGGATATGTTATACATATATAAGTTGAGTATATGCCCACAAATTTTGAACCGTTAAAAATTAAACGTATGATTTATTATGAATTTTACGAGATGACTGGTTCAGAAATTGTTGAATTTTCGGAGTTTATCATTTTGGTGGAAAATTCTAGAATTGGTGGGCCCCACTTGCGGTTGGTGAAGAAATGTGCTGAATTATATTTCAAATGTGGTGGGTGAGAATAGTAGCAGGTAAAGCCATCAGGTTGCAGGTCAAACCTACCAAAATTTTCCTATAAATAGAGGGCTAAGTTAGAATTGAAAATCACACCAGAAACATAAGCTTTCTCTCTTTCTCTCTCTATATTATGAAGTATATTTTGTGAGTTTTTAGATACTTGGTGAGTTGCTATTCATTAGTGCAAGTTTCCTTCAGCATCATATCCGATATCCAGTCAGAAGTACTGCTCTTTTGAGGTAAGGGATAGTAAGGGATATTAAGGGATTTTAAGGGTTGTTATGATTTTCAGTTTCGTAATTTTTCTGATCTTCAAAAATTCTGGAAAAATTCAAAATGATATTTTGATGAGTTTTCTTGATTATGTCCAAAAATGGTGATTTTTGGATGTATAGATTGAGAGTTATGAATTTTATGAGAAAAGACTATTTTAAAAGTAACCGCTTATAATTCCTTGCGGTTAACTCCAAAATTGATAAAATTTTTATTGGGAGTACATATGTATGATAGAAGTATACTCTGTAAATTTCAAAATTTTTGGACAAAAGTATAATTTTTGATAAATGTCTAAATTTTCGGTGGTTTTGGCCATATGAAAAATAGTAAATGAGTTTTAAAAATTCTGAGAAAAATATATGTTTAATATTGGACTATATTATGCTAAATCCCAGAAAAGAAATATTTTTGGAACTGATTTGATATTTTTCATGAAAATGGACTAATTATGAGTAAATGAATTAAATATGTTATGTGAAGTAAGAAAATTGAAAAATAGGATTTTATGGCTTGAGAATCCTATATGAGGTATATGCAGATTTTTGATGAGGGTTTTGATTATTGGTGATAAAATCTTATGAGTTTGGTATTTTAGAATGATTAAATGCATTATTTAGTAAAGTGTAAACAATTTAAATAAATTGTTTATAAGCTTAAGAAATATTATTCTTTCAATATCATTATACCGAAACACTGGTATGGATTTTATTGTGGAATTTCTACCTTTTTGTGTCGAGTTTACTATTTATGAGTTACTATTCACGAGTTACTATTCATGAGTTACTATTCACGAGTTACTATTCACGATAAAAATTGGTTTCTTTTTCTAACCAAATTATAGTTGAGTTATGAATATTACTCTTAAGATTAAATCTATATGTTGATTATATTGATTTTATTATCATATATAACATTTTTATAACCCTGATGTTGAAATTCTCTTTCTCTAGAGTGTAAAGATGGGTAGATTATTGGTATGATCATGACTAGGGTTCTCTTTGGCCTGTAGTGCAAAGTTGAATTGTGACTAGTACGATCATGACCATTGAATTTATAAGTGAATATCTTTAGCTTAAGTGCAAAGGTGAATTGATCAACATGGTTATAATTATTGTTTATATAAATTCTGAAATGATTATATATTTCTTTGAGATATTAATATCTTTGGCCTGTAGTGCAAAGATGAAATATTGATGAATATCTTTGGCCTGTAGTGCAAAGATGAATTGTTGATGAATATCTTTGGCCCGTAGTGCAAAGATGACATGTTGTTGAATATCTTTGGCCAGTAGTGCAAAGATGAACAGATGTTGAAATAAACATGACCAACTGGTGATACAAATGAATATCTTTGGACGTAGTGCAAAGATGAAGTTATTAGTATGATTATGAACAGAAAATGTGATTTGGTGTAACCATGATCTTTGATGTTTCAGGTAAAGATAGGTGATGAAAATTATCATCGTCCTGGATGAGAAGAGGAATTTAGAACTACAGTTATGATTATGAGTTATTCATATGATTGTGGACCAGAATTGTTGATTGATGTTACAGGGATAAAACATTGTTGGTGGATTTTTAACATGGAGAGGATAATAGACTTTATAGTCTATTTGACTCTTCTAATGGATTGCTCGTTCCGCTGCAACTATGGTTGAAATTTTTATCATTTACCATATGTTCTAAATCTCTGATTTATTGTTGATGAAGGCTATTGATAATTGAATTATCTTTAGTCATGATATTCTTTACTGAGCTAGTTGTGCTCACCCTTTTGCTTCACAATTCCTTTCAGGTAATAAGAGTGTAGCTGGGTCGAGCGCGGGTAACAAGGGAATAGAACGGTGGTCATCATTTAGTAGTTATATTTGGTGAAGAAAATAGGGTGAGGCGAACCCAACGTTGGAAGGGTGTTTTGTCACTATCATACAAGATGTCTAATGACATACAACCTCGTGTCATCATAAGACAGGGTTGTGCTCATCCACTTGCTGAGTATATCTATGGGCACTACCTATATAATCTTGGTGTTTGTTTGAAGTATAATTCTCAATTAGAGACAGTGGAGATAATGATAAGTCAAGAGAAGACTCACCATTGGGAAGAATATGATAGTAATCTTCTCGTTTTTTTTTGGGATCTATTGGGTCAACCAAGGATAATTCTGTGGCCATATGATATCTATCATAACCTAGATGCGTGACCTCCCATGTACGAAGGTTTCTTTGAGCACTTCCCAAAGATTCTAATTTCTAAAACAGTTTTTGACTATACCTTTATGTAAGGTGTTATTGTGAGGTGATGTCCACGGTTGGAACATGAGTCACATTTGGTATATATTTGTATCCAAACTCACAGCATATGTGTTGTTGTATTTTGCACGACAATTGTTGTAATAAAGTTGTAGTTATTTTCTGTACCATGTATTTGACGACTCAGAATGGGTTGGGTGGAATGGACCTATTTTGGGGTCGTTACAGAGATATTCTTGAAAAAATCTTACACTATTAGCTACACTCAAAGTATTCTTATACTATAAAAGAATACGCACAATATTATAGAAGAAGAATTCTCTGATTATGGTGTGATTTTCATTTCTTAACTAAGCATCCTATTTATATAGGAAAATGGCAGGGCACTATTTAAGAAAATTTCACGGACGAACAATAACTGATTCACGAATTCGTCTGATTTTTCTGATTTTTACTATTTATCACTGTGCAATAAAATATTCTAATAAAATAAAAACTTTATATATATAATAATATATTCTTATTATATTCTAATAAAACAAATAACTTTATATATATTATAAAAAGTATTCTGTTTTATATAAAAAAATTTCTGTTTTATTACTATTATAATAATAATAATAAAACAAAACTGAGATAACTTTCTACCGGCGGTTTGACAAATTGGCACATGAGACTATGAAATAATAAGTCAAACTTACAACAAACGCTTCATGACAAACACCTCTATTTATATCAAAAATTGAATAAATATCTACCACAAATCACTTATCTTCAATCAACACATTTTTAATCTTTTCACAATTATTCATCATTAATATTATAACTCATAATATTGATAACTAGATCGTTCCAAAGAAAAAGGGGGCTTCCTGTTAAATATTTCTCCTTATTGGTGTACAATTAAATAACCTAACCCCTTTTCTCTACAGAACTTTCTAGACATTGTCAATAATGCAAATAATAATATGAATAACTATGTCGTCTCAATTATTGATTTAATAATATAAAATATTGTGCAGATAATATTGTGACAATAATTGAATCAATAATATGAGATACTATCCAGCAACTACTGTGACAATTATTGAATGAAACTAAGTGACTTCTTATGTAAGCATCAATAATCAGAGATACTGTGTAATACCGTGTGCTACTGTGCAATACTGCGTACCACTGTGGAACAACTCGTATTACTGTACTTTTATCACTGGGTATTTCAACAGTTTAACGGTAAAAGTCTTGCCGTTATTTTATGAAAAGGTTATTTTTATCGCTTTCTATATCCGACAGTTATTTCGTTGTGAGGTCCACCAATGATCGTGTCGTCGTATGAATATTTTTCGACAAAAAGAATATTCACCGACCAAACAAATATTTTGTGACAACTTGCTTACTTTGTAAAATTTACACATATCACCCATAACTATATCATTATATCAAATCAACACCTTATTATTCAAAATAATATTTAGAGAAAATTAAATCTTTATTCATAAAAATTGAGGTCTTGCAGACGTTGTGTGACGCCCCCAGAATAGGTATACAACACCCATTCTGAGTCGCCAAATACATGGTACAGAAAGCAAACTACAACTTCAATAATACAATTGTCGTGCAAAATACGACAACACATACTGTGAGTTTAAATACAAATATTGTCTTCAAGACAATATCCACACTCAAATAAATCCTCATTACAATTATTCAAACACTATTTTACAGAAATAGTGAGGACTGCTAATACATCTTTCTAGAACCATTACTCTATACCCCGACTAGATCCTGCTATGTTCTCACCTCCTGAGAAGAAAAATGGAACAAAAAGTATTCCTTCTTCATCGATTCTTGCTTCTGGAATAGAACCTTCTTGCACTTTCTTCTTCATACGCATCAGCTCTATGTCCGTAGCTTGAGCAGCTTTAACTTTATCGATTAAAGTCGGTTCTACTCGTATATTTGATATCATCATGTGGGTACTTGGAGCCTTCATCTCTATCTCCATCCTTTGCAAGTCATACAAAATGGGCCTTTGTGTTAACAACATTGCACTCGTACCCGCATATGATCTTCTACTCAATGCGTCAGCTACTACGTTTGCTTTTCCAGGATGATATTGGATGGTATGATCGTAATCTTTCAACAGCTCGAGCCAACGTCGCTGCCGCATGTTGAGTTCCTTTTGGGTGAAGAAATATTTAAGGCTCTTATGATCTGTATAGATCTCCACTTTCTCCCCATACAGGTAGTGTCTCCAGATCTTCAACGCGAAAACTACTGCTGCCAACTCCAAATCATGAGTAGGATAATTCCTCTCATATTCTTTGAGTTGTCGCGAGGCATAGGCTATGACTTTCCCATGTTGCATGAGAACACATCCTAACCCTTTGCCTGAAGCATCACTGTAGATAACAAATCCATCCGAACCAGATGGTATTGTCAGAACAGGTGCCGAAATGAGTCTCCTCTTAAGCTCTTGAAAACTCTTCTCGCATTCCTCGCTCCATACGAATTTGATATCTTTCCGAGTCAGCTGAGTTAACGGGGTAGCGATTCGAGAAAACCCTTCCACGAATCTTCGATAATAACCAGCTAAGCCTAAAAAGCTACGTACTTCGGTCACCGTCTTTGGTTGCTCCCAACTTTGTATTGCTTCAATCTTCGCCGGGTCAACAGATACTCCATGTTTTGACACCACGTGCCCTAGGAAAGCTACTTCCTCAAGCCAGAACTCGCATTTCTTCAACTTGGCATATAACTTATTTTCACGCAGCCTTTGGAGTACCAGCTTCAAATGATGCTCATGATCTTCACGGCTTTTGGAATATATGAGGATGTCATCAATAAAGACAACAACGAACTGATCCAAATAATCCTTAAATACTCGGTTCATCATATCCATGAAAGCCGCAGGAGCATTAGTCAATCCAAAAGACATAACTAGGAACTCATAATGCCCGTACCGAGTTCTGAAGGCAGTCTTTGGAATATCCTCAGTTTTAACCTTCAGCTGATGATATCCAGAACGAAGATCGATCTTTGAAAAGAACTGTGCTCCTTGTAACTGGTCAAACAGGTCATCAATACGAGGTAGCGGATACCTATTCTTAATAGTGACATGGTTTAATTCCCGGTAATCAATACAAAGTCGCATACTCCCGTCTTTTTTCTTTACAAATAAAACAGGAGCACCCCAAGGAGATGTACTAGGACGAATGAAACCGATGTCCAACAACTCTTGTAGTTGGACCTTTAACTCCTGAAGTTCAATAGGAGCCATTCGATATGGGGTTTTAGAACTGGGCTTTGTACCAGGTTCAAGATCAATAAAGAATTCAATTTCTCGTTCCGGGGGTAGACCGGGAAGTTCTTCAGGAAATACGTCAGGAAAGTCAATAACAACAGGAATATTATTCAAATTTGACGTGTCTTTATTCAAATCCATAACATGGGCTAAGAAAGCTTGACATCCGTTTTTTAATAAACGAATGGCTTTATGGCTTGATATAACAGTGATTGATTTTAATGGCTTAGTTGTTTGAATTCGTACAACAGGTTGGTTAGGAATATGAAAACTAACAACCTTACGAAAACAATCAATTTTAGCATGATGAGTAGTTAGCCAATCAATCCCTAAAATCACATCAAAAGCAAGTATCTTTAAAGAGATAAGGTCAACAGGTAAGGTGATGGTACCAACTTGGATCACACAAGATTTATAAACAGTGGATGTGATGAAAGTTTCTCCTAACGGAGTCTCCACAGATAAATCAAAGTCTAACTTCTCCGGAGTCAAGTTTAAACGTTGAGCACAAGCAGGAGAGATAAAAGAATGGGTAGAACCGGTATCTAATAAGGTATAAACTTCGCATGAATTTATGATTAGCTTACCCGTGATCACCTCGTTTGGGTTCCTCGCATGTTGACCAGTCACGACAAACGCTCTTCCAGGAACCGTTGACTTTATCTTTTCTGGGACAGCTTTTTGAGTCACCATCCCCGCTGGACTTGGTTTTGCTACAGTGCAATCTCGAGCGATATGTCCTTCCTTTCCACAATTATAACATACCTTAAACTGTTGTGGGCAGTTTGGGCTGATATGTCCTTCTTTTCCGCACTTATAGCATATAACCGGTGGTCGTTCTCCTCCCTTGGAACCAATTGCTGTTGGTGCTGACGTCTTCGTATTGTCATTGTTGAATCTCCTCTTTTTAAAATCTCCTCCCGACTCGCTTCTTCTATTTTCATAGCCACGATTACCACCAGAGTGGTTGCCGTTCTTGTCTGTACTTTTCTTTCTCCGCTGGTTATCATTGTTCTGATGACTGCTGTCACCGATATGATCCTGGTTGTGATCCCTCAGTTGACCGTACTCGTTATCTCGCTCTAATAATTGAGCCCTGTTGACAACATCTGAATAGAGAGAAAATTTATGAGAAATGAGATATTGACGTATGCCGGGTTTCAAACCTCTCAGAAACATCCTCGTCATACGTTCCTCATTCTCCACCAAATGAGGTGCAAACCTGGACAACTCTGCAAACTTTGCCTCGTACTGAGATACCGTCATATTATTCTGCTCTAGTCTAATAAACTCTACCTCCTTCATATGACGAATACTTTCAGGAAAGTACTTGTCATTGAACAGTTTTTGAAATGTCTCCCAAGACATGCTGAGTGCGGTTGGATGGGTACGCTTCACAGACTCCCACCAGTAATCTGCCTCGCCACGGAACATAAAGGTGGCGAATGGAACCTTCTGTTCCTCCGTGCATCCCAAGACATCGAATATCTTGGTAATTTGCTTGACCCACGTTTCCGCCATGATCGGATCCGGCTTTCCCTTAAATTCTGGTGGTCCCAATTCTTTGAACTGTTTGGCTGTGACAAACCGTGAATTGCTATCATTTCCTCCTGTATTTTGAACACGAGTCTCCCTTGTCTGGTTTTGCATGAATTGCAAAAAACTTCTAAACATTCCATCGTTCATCATCTGCTCATTGGTGTTGTTCACAGGAGGAACATTGCCAGCCTGTTGCACGTTCTCCTCGTTGGTAAGCACCGGTGTCTCCACGGTCTCATTTACTCCACTATTAACATTCTCAGTCGACATTCTCAAATACTGCCATAAAACAAGGGTTAATTAAATAAATTAACAAATCACATAATACCCCTATATTATGACTGACCAATAAATAAGCTTAGGTAGGACACACTAGCGAAGGATTCGTCTCTCCCCTCCTAGTTCTATTCCCCGATCTCCGCCAGAGATCATATCCCTAAGCTCTGATACCAACTGTGACGCCCCCAAAATAGGTATACAACACCCATTCTGAGTCGCCAAAATACATGGTACAGAAACAACTACATCTTTATTATTACAACACAAGAACTGTGAGTTTAAATACAAATATTGTCATTTAGACAATATCCACACTCAAATAAGCCCTCATTACAATTATTGATACATTATTTCACAAAAATAGTGAGGACTACTAAAGTAACTTCTAGAACCATCATTCCATACCCCGACTAGTACTCGCTACATTCTCGCCTCCTGAGAAAAATGGAACAAAAAGGAAAAGGGTGAGCTCAACTAGCCCAGTAAAGAACATTATGACTAAGATAATACAGAACAAATTATCGTTAGTCTTCAACAGGGAAAAATCTAATAGAATACAATAGACAACAAGTTTTAAATCAATAACTGCAGCGGAAACAGCAAACCATTAGAAGAGTCAAGTAGAGAATGAGTTCTACTATCTTCTAAGATTTAAAAGTCCATCATCAATATTTTATCCCTGTAACAACAATCAATAACCATCTTTAATCAAATATTCATCTTTGCACTACAGGCCAAAGATATTCATTTGTATCACCAGTCGGTCATGTTCATCTCAACACCTGTTCATCTTTGCACTACGGCCAAAGATATTCATCAGTTAATCATTCATCTTTGCACTACGGCCAAAGATATTCAGTAATATCATCATTTAGGACTGAGGATGATGAAAAATATATTAAAGAAAACGAATCCAGTGAAACAAAATAACAAATATTAAGGATTCGTATTTCGATTTATTCATGTCCAAAAATACCTTATAATTATTCATAGTGAAGTAGAATTCAAGAATGATCAAAACATGGATACAATCAAAGCTAGTACCCAAAATAGATATTTTGGACGAAAAGAAGAAAATTTTATTTTTCGGTGAATAGTAACTCGTGAATAGTAACTCATGAATAGTAACCCCGACGTGAAAAGTTCCAAATTTGATAAAAATTTCCAACCAATATTTCGGCATAATGATATTGAAGAAATAATATCATTTTTGAATAAAATAACATCCCTTACCTCGTACAGACAGTACTTCTGGTCGGAATACCGGTATAAGGCTGAAAGACACTTGCTCTGATGAATAGAAACTCTCAAAGTATCTAAATACTCACAAAATACACTCAATAATCTAGAGAGAGAAAGAGAGAAAACTTGTTTCTGGTGTGATTTTCAATTCTAACTTAGCCCTCTATTTATAGGAAAATGTTAGCACGCCGAAGCAGACTTAACCTGCAACCTGATGGCTTTACCTGCTACTATTCCCACCCACCACATTTGAATAAAAATCTCAGCACATTTCTTCACCAACCAAGAGTGGGGCCCACCAATTCTAGAATTTTCTACCAAAATGATTAACTCCGAAAATTCAACAATTTCTGAACCAGTCATCTCGTAAAATTCATAATAAATCATACGTTCATTTTTAACGGTTCAAAATTTGTGGACATATACTCAACTTATATATGTATAACATATCCAAAAATTACCACGATCCAACGGTCGGATTAAAAAATTATAACTCCCGCAAAATATCTCAAAAACCCTGATTTTTAATACCTCCATTCCGACAAAAATACTGATAAAAACCTCAACATTAACTCCTTCATTTTTAACCACAAAAATATATCCCTCATTTATATCCACAAAAATAAATATTTCCTTATCATATGAATCAATAATTAATTATTTACAAATAATATTACAGAATCACATTTATGACAACCAGGCCGTTCCCAGGAAAGAGGGGGCTTTCCAATAAGGATTTCTCCTTACTGGCGCGCAATTAGATGACCAAACCTCTCCTTAGACAGAACTTTCTAGACATTGCCAATAATGTTATCTAATAATATTATTCAAATAATATGAATTATTGATCTGATAATGGGAAATACTGTGTAGTGACAATTATTGAAACAACAGTAATATAAAATATCAACGCAGCAATTATTGAATCAATAAAATAAAATACTGAACAGTAATTACTGTAACCATTATTGAGTAGTGCCTTCTTACGTAAGAATCAATAATTGGTGCAATACAGTGTGCTACTGTGTAACAACGCGTATTACTGTGTTTTAACCACCGGGTATTCCAACAGTATTAACGGTAACAACTACGCCGTTATTAATAAAAAACATATACTTGTCGTTTTCTTCATCCAATCGCTTTCCGTTATGGGGCCCACAAAAGACTGCGCCGTCGTACGAATATTCCCCGACAGGAAGAATATTCCACGACCAAACGAATATTCCCCGACAACAATGAATATTTTATAACCACTTGCTTATTTAAAATATTTACGCATTTTACCCATAACTAACCTCATTAATCAATTTAACACTTACTATTTCAAAATAATAAATAGAGGGAATTTAAATTTCATTTATTAATAATTTGGGGTCTTACAACCTCCCCTCCTTATGAAATTTCGTCCTCGAAATTGACGTACGTACCTGGTGTTTCGAAAAGATGAGGATACCTCGCTTTCATTTCCGTTTCCAACTCCCAGGTCATTTCCTCAATAGCATGGTTTCTCCACAAAACTTTAACTTGTGGTATGACCTTCGTGCGTAGGACATGCTCCTTTCTATCCAAGATCTTGACAGGTACCTCTTCGTACGTTAAGTCTTCAGCTATCTCGTCCGGTTCTAACTCAATAACGTGGTCTGGGTCTTTCACATATTTACGTAACACAGATATATGAAAAACATTATGAACACGAGACATACTTGGAGGTAACGCAAGTCTATAGGCCACATTTCCTACTCGGTCAAGAATCTGAAATGGACCAATAAATCGTGGATTGAGCTTTCCTCTCTTCCCAAATCTTGTAACTCCTTTCCATGGAGCCACACGCAACAATACATGATCCCCAATGTCAAATTCCACGTCCTTCCGATGAAGATCCGCATAACTCTTTTGTCGATCCTGTGCCGTTTGTATACGTTGTCGAATCGTTTGGATCTTCTCTGTAGTCATGCGTACCAACTCTGGTCCCAACAATGTTGCTTCACCCACCTCGTCCCAGCATACTGGAGAGCGACACTTTCGTCCATATAATGCTTCAAATGGGGCCACACCTATACTTGCCTGATAACTGTTATTGTAAGAGAATTCCACCAATGGTAGGTACTTATCCCAACTCCCTTTGAAATCTAGGACACAAAGTCTTAATAGATCTTCAAGAGTTTGAATAGTCCTCTCTGATTGTCCGTCCGTTTGAGGATGGTATGCCGAACTAAATCGTAAATCTGTGCCCATAGCTTTTTGCAAGCTAACCCAAAATCTTGAAGTGAATCTTGGGTCACGATCCGAAACTATGGATACTGGCATGCCATGCAGTCTCACAATCTCATCTACGTATATACGAGCAAGACGTTCAAGGGAATAAGTCTCCCGTATCGGCAAGAAATGAGCAGACTTGGTTAATCTATCAACAATAACCCAAATAGCATTTATGCCTTGAGAAACCGTGGGAAGACCCGTAACGAAATCCATGGTAATGTGTTCCCACTTCCATTTCGGAATCTCAAGTGGTTGCAATGGACCCTTTGGTACTTGATGTTCCGCCTTTACACGTTGACAAGTTAAACACCTCGAGATAAACTTTGCAATCTCTCTCTTCATATTATTCCACCAAAATGTATGTCGTAGATCACGATACATTTTGGTACTTCCAGGATGGATTGCAAATGGTGTATTGTGTGCTTCCATCATGATCTTGTACTTCAAATCAGAATTGTTAGGAACACAGAGTCTAGAGTGAACTCGAAGTATTCCTTCTTCATCGATTCTTGCTTCTGGAATAGAACCTTCTTGCACTTTCTTCTTCATACGCATCAGCTCTATGTCCGTAGCTTGAGCAGCTTTAACTTTATCGATTAAAGTCGGTTCTACTCGTATATTTGATATCATCATGTGGGTACTTGGAGCCTTCATCTCTATCTCCATCCTTTGCAAGTCATACAAAATGGGCCTTTGTGTTAACAACATTGCACTCGTACCCGCATATGATCTTCTACTCAATGCGTCAGCTACTACGTTTGCTTTTCCAGGATGATATTGGATGGTATGATCGTAATCTTTCAACAGCTCGAGCCAACGTCGCTGCCGCATGTTGAGTTCCTTTTGGGTGAAGAAATATTTAAGGCTTTTATGATCTGTATAGATCTCCACTTTCTCCCCATACAGGTAGTGTCTCCAGATCTTCAACGCGAAAACTACTGCTGCCAACTCCAAATCATGAGTAGGATAATTCCTCTCATATTCTTTGAGTTGTCGCGAGGCATAGGCTATGACTTTCCCATGTTGCATGAGAACACATCCTAACCCTTTGCCTGAAGCATCACTGTAGATAACAAATCCATCCGAACCAGATGGTATTGTCAGAACAGGTGCCGAAATGAGTCTCCTCTTAAGCTCTTGAAAACTCTTCTCGCATTCCTCGCTCCATACGAATTTGATATCTTTCCGAGTCAGCTGAGTTAACGGGGTAGCGATTCGAGAAAACCCTTCCACGAATCTTCGATAATAACCAGCTAAGCCTAAAAAGCTACGTACTTCGGTCACCGTCTTTGGTTGCTCCCAACTTTGTATTGCTTCAATCTTCGCCGGGTCAACAGATACTCCATGTTTTGACACCACGTGCCCTAGGAAAGCTACTTCCTCAAGCCAGAACTCGCATTTCTTCAACTTGGCATATAACTTATTTTCACGCAGCCTTTGGAGTACCAGCTTCAAATGATGCTCATGATCTTCACGGCTTTTGGAATATATGAGGATGTCATCAATAAAGACAACAACGAACTGATCCAAATAATCCTTAAATACTCGGTTCATCATATCCATGAAAGCCGCAGGAGCATTAGTCAATCCAAAAGACATAACTAGGAACTCATAATGCCCGTACCGAGTTCTGAAGGCAGTCTTTGGAATATCCTCAGTTTTAACCTTCAGCTGATGATATCCAGAACGAAGATCGATCTTTGAAAAGAACTGTGCTCCTTGTAACTGGTCAAACAGGTCATCAATACGAGGTAGCGGATACCTATTCTTAATAGTGACATGGTTTAATTCCCGGTAATCAATACAAAGTCGCATACTCCCGTCTTTTTTCTTTACAAATAAAACAGGAGCACCCCAAGGAGATGTACTAGGACGAATGAAACCGATGTCCAACAACTCTTGTAGTTGGACCTTTAACTCCTGAAGTTCAATAGGAGCCATTCGATATGGGGTTTTAGAAATGGGCTTTGTACCAGGTTCAAGATCAATAAAGAATTCAATTTCTCGTTCCGGGGGTAGACCGGGAAGTTCTTCAGGAAATACGTCAGGAAAGTCAATAACAACAGGAATATTATTCAAATTTGACGTGTCTTTATTCAAATCCATAACATGGGCTAAGAAAGCTTGACATCCGTTTTTTAATAAACGAATGGCTTTATGGCTTGATATAACAGTGATTGATTTTAATGGCTTAGTTGTTTGAATTCGTACAACAGGTTGGTTAGGAATATGAAAACTAACAACCTTACGAAAACAATCAATTTTGCATGATGAGTAGTTAGCCAATCAATCCCTAAAATCACATCAAAAGCAAGTATCTTTAAAGAGATAAGGTCAACAGGTAAGGTGATGGTACCAACTTGGATCACACAAGATTTATAAACAGTGGATGTGATGAAAGTTTCTCCTAACGGAGTCTCCACAGATAAATCAAAGTCTAACTTCTCCGGAGTCAAGTTTAAACGTTGAGCACAAGCAGGAGAGATAAAAGAATGGGTAGAACCGGTATCTAATAAGGTATAAACTTCGCATGAATTTATGATTAGCTTACCCGTGATCACCTCGTTTGGGTTCCTCGCATGTTGACCAGTCACGACAAACGCTCTTCCAGGAACCGTTGACTTTATCTTTTCTGGGACAGCTTTTTGAGTCACCATCCCCGCTGGACTTGGTTTTGCTACAGTGCAATCTCGAGCGATATGTCCTTCCTTTCCACAATTATAACATACCTTAAACTGTTGTGGGCAGTTTGGGCTGATATGTCCTTCTTTTCCGCACTTATAGCATATAACCGGTGGTCGTTCTCCTCCCTTGGAACCAATTGCTGTTGGTGCTGACGTCTTCGTATTGTCATTGTTGAATCTCCTCTTTTTAAAATCTCCTCCCGACTCGCTTCTTCTATTTTCATAGCCACGATTACCACCAGAGTGGTTGCCGTTCTTGTCTGTATTTTTCTTTCTCCGCTGGTTATCATTGTTCTGATGACTGCTGTCACCGATATGATCCTGGTTGTGATCCCTCAGTTGACCGTACTCGTTATCTCGCTCTAATAATTGAGCCCTGTTGACAACATCTGAATAGAGAGAAAATTTATGAGAAATGAGATATTGACGTATGCCGGGTTTCAAACCTCTCAGAAACATCCTCGTCATACGTTCCTCATTCTCCACCAAATGAGGTGCAAACCTGGACAACTCTGCAAACTTTGCCTCGTACTGAGATACCGTCATATTATTCTGCTCTAGTCTAATAAACTCTACCTCCTTCATATGACGAATACTTTCAGGAAAGTACTTGTCATTGAACAGTTTTTGAAATGTCTCCCAAGACATGCTGAGTGCGGTTGGATGGGTACGCTTCACAGACTCCCACCAGTAATCTGCCTCGCCACGGAACATAAAGGTGGCGAATGGAACCTTCTGTTCCTCCGTGCATCCCAAGACATCGAATATCTTGGTAATTTGCTTGACCCACGTTTCCGCCATGATCGGATCCGGCTTTCCCTTAAATTCTGGTGGTCCCAATTCTTTGAACTGTTTGGCTGTGACAAACCGTGAATTGCTATCATTTCCTCCTGTATTTTGAACACGAGTCTCCCTTGTCTGGTTTTGCATGAATTGCAAAAAACTTCTAAACATTCCATCGTTCATCATCTGCTCATTGGTGTTGTTCACAGGAGGAACATTGCCAGCCTGTTGCACGTTCTCCTCGTTGGTAAGCACCGGTGTCTCCACGGTCTCATTTACTCCACTATTAACATTCTCAGTCGACATTCTCAAATACTGCCATAAAACAAGGGTTAATTAAATAAATTAACAAATCACATAATACCCCTATATTATGACTGACCAATAAATAAGCTTAGGTAGGACACACTAGCGAAGGATTCGTCTCTCCCCTCCTAGTTCTATTCCCCGATCTCCGCCAGAGATCATATCCCTAAGCTCTGATACCAACTGTGACGCCCCCAAAATAGGTATACAACACCCATTCTGAGTCGCCAAAATACATGGTACAGAAACAACTACATCTTTATTATTACAACACAAGAACTGTGAGTTTAAATACAAATATTGTCATTTAGACAATATCCACACTCAAATAAGCCCTCATTACAATTATTGATACATTATTTCACAAAAATAGTGAGGACTACTAAAGTAACTTCTAGAACCATCATTCCATACCCCGACTAGTACTCGCTACATTCTCGCCTCCTGAGAAAAATGGAACAAAAAGGAAAAAGGGTGAGCTCAACTAGCCCAGTAAAGAACATTATGACTAAGATAATACAGAACAAATTATCGTTAGTCTTCAACAGGGAAAAATCTAATAGAATACAATAGACAACAAGTTTTAAATCAATAACTGCAGCGGAAACAGCAAACCATTAGAAGAGTCAAGTAGAGAATGAGTTCTACTATCTTCTAAGATTTAAAAGTCCATCATCAATATTTTATCCCTGTAACAACAATCAATAACCATCTTTAATCAAATATTCATCTTTGCACTACAGGCCAAAGATATTCATTTGTATCACCAGTCGGTCATGTTCATCTCAACACCTGTTCATCTTTGCACTACGGCCAAAGATATTCATCAGTTAATCATTCATCTTTGCACTACGGCCAAAGATATTCAGTAATATTATCATTTAGGACTGAGGATGATGAAAAATATATTAAAGAAAACGAATCCAGTGAAACAAAATAACAAATATTAAGGATTCGTATTTCGATTTATTCATGTCCAAAAATACCTTATAATTATTCATAGTGAAGTAGAATTCAAGAATGATCAAAACATGGATACAATCAAAGCTAGTACCCAAAATAGATATTTTGGACGAAGAGAAGAAAATTTTATTTTTCGGTGAATAGTAACTCGTGAATAGTAACTCATGAATAGTAACCCCGACGTGAAAAGTTCCAAATTTGATAAAAATTTCCAACCAATATTTCGGCATAATGATATTGAAGAAATAATATCATTTTTGAATAAAATAACATCCCTTACCTCGTACAGACAGTACTTCTGGTCGGAATACCGGTATAAGGCTGAAAGACACTTGCTCTGATGAATAGAAACTCTCAAAGTATCTAAATACTCACAAAATACACTCAATAATCTAGAGAGAGAAAGAGAGAAAACTTGTTTCTGGTGTGATTTTCAATTCTAACTTAGCCCTCTATTTATAGGAAAATGTTAGCACGCCGAAGCAGACTTAACCTGTAACCTGATGGCTTTACCTGCTACTATTCCCACCCACCACATTTGAATAAAAATCTCAGCACATTTCTTCACCAACCAAGAGTGGGGCCCACCAATTCTAGAATTTTCTACCAAAATGATTAACTCCGAAAATTCAACAATTTCTGAACCAGTCATCTCGTAAAATTCATAATAAATCATACGTTCATTTTTAACGGTTCAAAATTTATGGACATATACTCAACTTATATATGTATAACATATCCAAAAATTACCACGATCCAACGGTCGGATTAAAAAATTATAACTCCCGCAAAATATCTCAAAAACCCTGATTTTTAATACCTCCATTCCGACAAAAATACTGATAAAAACCTCAACATTAACTCCTTCATTTTTAACCACAAAAATATATCCCTCATTTATATCCACAAAAATAAATATTTCCTTATCATATGAATCAATAATTAATTATTTACAAATAATATTACAGAATCACATTTATGACAACCAGGCCGTTCCCAGGAAAGAGGGGGCTTTCCAATAAGGATTTCTCCTTACTGGCGCGCAATTAGATGACCAAACCTCTCCTTAGACAGAACTTTCTAGACATTGCCAATAATGTTATCTAATAATATTATTCAAATAATATGAATTATTGATCTGATAATGGGAAATACTGTGTAGTGACAATTATTGAAACAACAGTAATATAAAATATCAACGCAGCAATTATTGAATCAATAAAATAAAATACTGAACAGTAATTACTGTAACCATTATTGAGTAGTGCCTTCTTACGTAAGAATCAATAATTGGTGCAATACAGTGTGCTACTGTGTAACAACGCGTATTACTGTGTTTTAACCACCGGGTATTCCAACAGTATTAACGGTAACAACTACGCCGTTATTAATAAAAAAACATATACTTGTCGTTTTCTTCATCCAATCGCTTTCCGTTATGGGGCCCACAAAAGACTGCGCCGTCGTACGAATATTCCCCGACAGGAAGAATATTCCACGACCAAACGAATATTCCCCGACAACAATGAATATTTTATAACCACTTGCTTATTTAAAATATTTACGCATTTTACCCATAACTAACCTCATTAATCAATTTAACACTTACTATTTCAAAATAATAAATAGAGGGAATTTAAATTTCATTTATTAATAATTTGGGGTCTTACATTGACACTGTCTGAATTGGAAGTTACATTGACTATGCACTTCGTAGAAATATTGTAGATTACCTACATATTGTAGATTACACTTTTATTTTTTGAATATAAAGTTAGTTTTGATTTTATTTTCTTATAGTATTAGGATCGGTTGGACATATATTTTGTAAAGTTTAAATACACACACACACACACACACACACACACACACATATATATATATATATATATATATATATATATATATATATATATATGGAAAGGATCAAGAGTAGAACTCTTAAATAATAGAACTCCCTTAAATAATAGAATTATATCAAAACGACGTAGTTTTGATAAGCGCGGTGACATTTTTGTAAATACCATGCCACCGCGTATTTACAAAAATGCCACCGCATCTTATCAAAACTACGTCGTTTTGATACAATTCTATTTTTTAAGGGAGTTCTACTACTTAAGAGTTATACTCTTGATCCTTTCTGTATATATATATATATATATATATATATATATATATATATATATATATCTTTTCATTTATGATCATTAAACACTTAAATAGTTATATCTCAAGTATAATTTTCAGTTAATTTTCTAATTACTTTATGGATATTTTATTTAAATTGGTACAACATAATACCTAAAAAATAACCAAAATCATAAATCCCCCTAAGAAATTAGCATATCAAAACTAATGAATAACTTGAGTATTTACAAGAAACTAACTTATTATTAATATTTAATATTAAAAATTAGTTTATTGATGTATTAATTAATGTTAATATTTAACATTAAAGTAACAATGAATATTAATAAAAATTTTATTGTTAAATATTAGTAATTTAGTATTTACAATAAATTAACTTATTATTAATATTTAATCAACTAAGTAACTAATTTATTATTAATATTAAACATACTAACTAGTTATATTCATTGAAGATTTATATTAATTAAATGTATCTATAAGAAATCAAGAATGAATAATTAAAATTTTAAACTTTATTGATGTATTAATTAAAACTAATGTATTATAATTTATAAATTACAATAATGAATAAGTAAAAATTTATACTTTATTGATGAATAATTATAAATTTAAAATTAAAAAATTATAAATAATTGGATAAAAATCCATGTAAGGTCTCAGGCCAGACCAGGCCTCGTGCCAGGTCAGGCTGAGGCTTGGCCAGGCCTTTTTGCAGGTCAGGCCAAGCCTTTTTACAGGCCAAGCCAGATTTTTGTTTAAAAATAGCAGCCTTTTCAAGCCTTTCAGGCCAGGCCTGACCGGGCCAGGTCTTGACCAGACCGGACTTTGACCAGGTCGGACCAAGGCCAGACCGCATGCCTCGGGCCTTTTGTGCATCCCTATGGTGTTATATTAACTATTTGGTACATCAATATATGTTTTGAAATTTATTTGGCATTATTTATTTATTTGTTAAGCTAATATCTATTTTCAAAGTAGTTTTAAAAGGATTAATTATAACTTACAATTCAGGCTTAAAATTGATTGTCATCTCAAATTTTATTTTTAAATAAAAGCACCATACACTTTTGAGTGCCAAAATAATAGTGGCGAAGGGGTACAAAATGTTCAAGTACAAGTTTAGAATGATTTTAATGAAAAATAAAGTTTAGGATAGAAATCGAATTAGAGCCAAAATTATAGGGATTAATTTGTAATTTAGTCATTTAAAATGCAATACCTCGAGAACCCACCCAAACACTACTTCTTAGTTCAAGAATTTGTAAGGGTTTTGGACAAAAGAGTAACAAAAGCTTTCAGCGTCTCCTTGAACGTCTGTCCGTAAAGTGAAGCAGACGGAGAGAGCACTTGAAGTTTGCAGCCATGGCGACCACCAAAGTTCAGAGGATCATGACTCAACCCATTGTATGTGCTGTTCCGACGGAATTTTATTAACACTCAATCTCCCTCTTTTTATAAAATTTATATCTATCTATCTTTCTAAACTAATCTCTTTTCCTGGATGCCAGAATCTGATCTTCAGGTTTCTCCAAAGCGTAAGCCTCTCCTCGCCTTTCATAATTTCATCTGGGTTTGCTTTATTTCGCTGCTGCTACTATTTTTTTTTTAATTTTAATTTTTTTATGATTTATGATTTTCCCGTTGTTTTTCTTTTGAATCGACACAGAAAGCGCGGATTCAGATATGGCTTTTCGAGCAGAAAGATTTGAGGATTGAAGGCCGAATTATAGTAAGTTCTTAATTAGTTATAAAATAACGGGTTCTCTTCATGTTAGAACTTAGGTGGCCCTTTAGGTGAATACTTGCTAGCTCTATCTAGGGTTTTCGTTTTCTATTGATTAGTTTGTGAGATATTCTGATTTTGGGTTCTAGATTCCTTTATTATTTTCATGACTAAATGGATAGTCAGCTACAAGACGTAAAGATCTAATTTGTCAAGGGAATTGTTATTTCCACAAGTAAAAATTCATATTTCAACAAGTCTCTCACATAAGTGTGGGACCCATTTGCTACTAATGTGGGGGATCTTGGGGAACTATATCAATGCATATAGATGTGCTAATTACTCTGTATTAAAATGATAAATGTGGATGAGCTTTTAATTAGGCACCTAAAAAGTTGTAGGCTGAAGGCTGTAGTAAAGGCATACAAGGATGGTGATGTGTTAAACTTATGTACTGCAATTCACGTCTATTATAGATTTAGCAAGTGTAGTTGGACCACATAGACTAGATCAATTCTTTAAAATATTCTTAATTAATATTTTAGGCAAATTAGAAATAAATAGTGGAGATGATTAACTAACTAAATTATGCAAATTAAAAATTTAATGATGAAAACTAGTAATGGAAAAAATTATCTAGGAATCCGAATCCACCAAATATTAACATAATAAACAATTTCTTATTTTCTAAATTAATTCCCAAATTATCTTTCCTTACCTTTAAAAATAATGATTCATATAATTAATACGGGCAAACATAAGTTATGAAAAATTCACATATTAATTTTTAGTTTTTAACTTATTAAAACCTCGCAATCAATATAAGAATCTTGTGTAATTTATGCGAAGGAAAATATGAAGGCGAAAAGAATTAGACATTAATTTCGGAACGGAAAGAAAATATTATTATGGAATACCTATCTTCATCCTAGGTATTAGAAATTTAGCTAGCCATAAAATCAAAAATTAATACTACTAATTGCATGAAATAAGAACAATAATTAAAAAGAGAATTTATATTAAATCAATAAAAGAAAGTTACAAATACTTCCTGACAGTAGTATCACACATGATTGGAATAAGAGAAAAGACAAAAGCTATAAGTATCTCACTCCTTTCTGCGCCAACGAAAAACTAAAGAAAAGAAAATAACAAGTGGTGCCCCCTCTCTTAAACAAAGGACCTATTTATAAGAAAAATAGATACATTGAACTTGATCTCTTTTATTTCCTTTTTTCCCCTTTTCTTTCCTTCTTAAATTCAATCTTGTATATGGTAATCTCCCAAGACTCATTTTCAATGTAGGTTTCAACTTCCTAGTAGCAATCAACTTCTCAAAGATATCTTATAGATAGATTTTCCTTTCTCTTGCTAGATTTGACTTGTACACCAAGATTGTTCCACTTATTTCATTTTCGTTGTAGGATTCTTCTTAGATATTTTTTTACATGAATAAAGAGTATTAAATATCGCTTGGTCACCAAGATTTTGACTTTATTGTAACAAAATATTAAATCCTACAAAACATATTAATTAAATAAACTAATAATAAAACGGCATTAGAGATGAGTTTTGGTTGAAGTTGGATTTAATTCTTATTTTGTCTGCCAAAATCCCTCAAAAAAATCAATGGAAAATGAAACTTTTAACTTTTACGGGTATTGGTTTTAGTAGAAGTTGATATTGTTTAATACTTGTGAGGAACATGATATGGTTGTAGGATGAAACAGAAATTTGTCACTAGATTGCTACTTATCAAATTTTACTTTTGATTACCTTTATTAATTGATTTGTTCTTTGTTGTTTTGTATCATGTTACTGGTAGCAGTTGTTTGTTAGTGACATATTTAATGTTCTGGAGTCATTTGGAGTCAGTTGAAGTGTCTCTTGCAAGTTTTAAGAACGTGAATGATGTGCCTTCATCCTGGAATTTAGAGTGCTCAAAAGTATCTGTGCCTTATCTAAAACATGGAGTTTCTGTTGACGCTTTTGTGCTGCATCTCACTTGGTTTTGTACTTTTAAAGCTTAGCTATTGCTAGACCTTTTTTACTTGCTCTTTAGTTATTTCTGAAGTTGACATATTGAGCCTTGGAGATCTATGGAATAAAAGTTTTTATGGAATGTGGCCCTCCCATTTATGGAATAAAAGTTTTTTCTTCCGCAATAGGTGAGAAGGCTTATATCTTTGGATTTTGAGTGAAATTGATAAATTGTAGGCTCATCTCCTCCCTTCATTCCACAACCGTATACTGCAAAATGACTTTACCTTGCTGTTCCGGCCTTCCATTTTGTCGTCCTTTCAAGCGTACCGGACAAACAAGGGAAGGAAGGTATCCCTTCCCTATAGTTTTTTCTCGCCATGGAATACTTACCCCTTCTCAGTCCATTTTCCTTCCTGTATGGTGATGTTAGGGTCATCATGCGAAGCAAAAGTGCTATCACCATTAACTCTCTTAAGAACAATCTGAGTTACTTATCCCAAAACGAAAAATAAGTTGAGAACGCTCTGAATTCAACTGCACCCTTGGTTCAATTGGTCTTGAGTCATTTTTTTCTGGATAAGTGATGTTGTTGTCGTATTTAGTTTAGTATGCTTTATATGTGAAGTAGGTCAAGCTTATAGTTATGAGAGAAGAATTATAAAACCTTTTTGGTCTTTAAGGAAGTGCCCTTGGCCTTTAATTATTGTTACCTAATTACGGTTTCTCATATGAAATGTCTACGTATAAGTTATATGACGTATCTTCACTGTCCATTGTCAAGTTTTCACCGTCTCTTAAAAGTTAAAACTCAAAGATGTATTCCTAATTTTTAGAGATCCTGTATTTGAAACTTCTAAGGGCTAACCTAGATAGTAGAATGCTTTATTGACTGATTGCTCTCTGTTAAATTTTCAAGCTTGCAAGTATCTGATAGTCACTATAAATCAGATTTTATGTTTTATGCTATTATTCTCTCTCTCTCTCTCGATATATATATATATATATTCTGTCCATTGTCAAGTTTTCACTCTCTTAAAACTTAAAAAGGTGTATTCCTAGTTTTTAGAAATCCTGTATTTTAAACTTCTAAGGGCTAACCTAGATAGTAGAATTTTTTCTTGACTGATTGCTGTCCGTTAAATTTTCAAGCTTGCAAGTATCTGATAATCACCATAAATCAGATTTTATGTTTTATGCTATTATTCTCTCTCTTTCTCTCTCTCTCTCTCTATATATATATATATACATGTATATACATGCATACATATATGTATATATTTAAAGGATAGGTAAACATGGCCCAAAGCGACCTTGCATGTGTAAAGAACAATCTAGACACTATGAGATTATTACTTTTTTTTAAAACTTTTTTTTGTGCTGAATATTGTACACCCTCATTGAAATTTGGAAGCATTGCCATATGTACATTTATTCTACTACCGCTGACTTTGATACTTTTGCTCGAGCATATTTTGTCTAAAATATTAAATAGAACTTTTCTCTAGCTTGTATTCTCAATTGGTTCTCATGTTATATAAGATGTTGCCAAGCGGCAAGCACTTTCGTAAAACTACTTCGGACTTGATATGATGTTCGTTTGTGAAATATGGATTGGGCCACGAATAGTATAAGTAAGCCTGGCTATATGACCCGATCCCAATGGGATACGATTGACCCCGACCCTAATGCGATCTGATTTTTAATACACTATAAGGTTAGTGTAGGATATGAGATTTGTGCCTACGCACCCGCCTCCGACCCGTTTACATATATATATATACTTGTTATTTGTTTTTATGTTAATAATAATAAGTATAATGTTGGGCTTATTAAAAAAATTGAAACAGACAAAGTTGGCCGGACTTTTTCGTGTCTTTAGTTCAACATACCAAAGAGACTTATCATTTAATTTTAAACCCAAGTTTACTTTTTGTCAATCTCTCCCTTGGAAATCCTCTCTTTCCATCGGTAGTATATCGCCGCCCGTTCTTGTTTAACGATAACTTACAAATCCGAACATCCATGAATTTAAACTCTTTTTCTTCTCTTATATTTCCCAATTTTCTATGGAATTACTCCAACTGTTGGGACTTGTAACTTATAACTGAGAAGTTCTTGAAAAAAGTCAAGTGCGGAGCGGGGCATAAAAGAACACCGCCGCTCCCGTAGACTACCCAAATTGGGGAACTACGTAAATCTTTGTGTTAATTCTTCACTGTCGTGTGCGTGTGTGTGATCTAATTCTAACACCAATCTACTTCACAAAACAGATCAACAACGAGCACGATTGAAGATACGATCAAAGTTCCTATTTTTCATGAATTTACTTCGATCTTTCATGACTTTCTCTCTCTACACCTTTCTCTTGCAACTGTATAGGTACTCTTTTTTCTATACGTAGTCGGGCCAGGCGAGGCTGGGCAGGGATGGATTATAGTATTTAGGGGAGGGGAGGGGAGGGGAGGGGAGGGGAGGGGCGGAAGTGGGGAATGGGATTTCTCAAGCGGGACATGGACAATAAATGGTTCTCCGGACCATACCCATCCCGTTGCCAAGACTAATTATAAATCCTTTGAAAGTAGGGAATAGGTAAGTCAAGGTAAGTTTATGAAGGATTATATTTCTTGTATGTCCATGTTATTTTATAAAGTTTCATATCATCTACTCTTTTATACCTTATGATGGTTATGAGTTATTTTAATTGGTGAAATGTGATTATTTTCTTGTTATATAAATTGTAAACAACATGTGTATATATGTATGTTATACATACTTGTGATGATGAACTCTCTTTCCCTATTTACTCCAATTAAATCACATTGTGTTACTTTTATTATGATAACACTACTTATGAAAAGAAATAAAAATAAAATTACATGTTATTATATATAAAAATAGCCCTCCATTGCTTCAAAATGAGGTCCACTTTCAGAATCAATGTATCAAATCTCAAAATATTTGAGTGTGTTGTGATATTAGGCTTTGATATGTTGAGCGGATGAAGTCATGAACATTTTAAAACAATAACTTCTAGATATAGACTCTCATTTTGGATGGAGAGATCTTAGGTTTCTTGCACATGTTCGACAGATGATTAATAAGTTTTTCGCATGTTTTTAAAAAGAAAATTTTTATATTTAGTGATGAATCATAGAAAGAAGTGTCTTGCATGCGTGCTAGAGTGCTCATGATGTTTCAGTGTCATACGTACATTTGACAAACTTTAAATTTGTAGAAGTTTTGGTGCTTCTTAAATGTACGTAAATTAGCACAAATACTATTTTGAATTGATATTGTCTTGATTTTACTTATTGTTTGAGATCTATAGCACAATTTCAGAAAGGTCCCAAGTGAAAACTTTTAAATGCTTTATGCATTGCATTCTTCAAACATCAAGCATTATGTTTATTTGTATAGAATATAGGGTGTATTCAATTAAGACAACAGACCCCGCATAACCAAAACGTTGAATGCTTAATAAATCCGTGGTCAACTAAAAGACCAAGTGTAAGTTGTACTCTCATTGTGAATTGACATACTAAATCACTCTTCGTACTTTGTTACTCTCTCCGTCCCGTATTAAACGTCCTAATTTCTTTTTTAAGACGTTCCACAATAAATGTCATATTTCTATATTAACAACTATTTTTATCTTATTTTTTCACTTATACCCTCATAATCTTTTTAGTCAATTTTTGTTGGAAACTTAAGAAATGGTAAGTGGTTTACACTGGAGAGAGAAATGCATTTATTGGAATGTGAGAATAACAACAAAAATGATAAAGTAGCTAGAAATTAATACCAACAAAGATAATACGGTTTGCATGCATGGAGATATGCATGTAATTAGTGGATGGGTTTGGAGAGAGTTATTGAAATGTGAGTAACAATAAAAATGATCTAGAGAATTGATTCATGTGAAACTAGTAAGAAATAGTTAATGTTGGGGTCATAGAAAAGTGAATGGATACTTCAATATATTATTATTAATTAGCGTGCCGAAACCAATTAATACGTTTAATACGAGACGGGGGAGTATTTGATTTCATACAAAGCCCCAGATCGAAACGCATTGTGCATTGATGAAGTAAAGAATCATTGATCAATATATTGTTCCATTGTGTATGTTTGAGATCCATTGACAATTCCCTTTTAAACTCTTCCGTACTGCTTCAAATGCTGACTTTTGGATTTTCAGGGATTCGACGAGTACATGAATCTGGTTTTGGATGATGCAGAAGAAGTCAGTATTAAGAAGAAAAGCAGAAAATCACTTGGTTGGTCTTAATAGTTATGTCATATTTTCTTACTTGTTAAAAAGTATTTCAATTTTCTTAGTCTTCTGTTTAACTGCTTTTCACAATTGTACAGGAAGGATTTTACTTAAAGGAGACAACATTACTTTGATGATGAATACGTAAGTGAACTCTCTCACTCACACTATCTGTCTTCCTATTTATTTTTTCCAAATATTAAATGCTTTGCTTTGTAATTTCCAGGGGAAAATGATGATCTTCAGTTCTACTCTCATGGTTACATGTGTAATAATGTTACAATTGTATGAAAAGGATGTCATTATGGCTCTATCAGATTATTTAATGGCTTACGTATTTCAGATTTTCTAGTACATCAAGTAGAAACTTGAATTGTTACTATACATTTGGCTTAATTTTTGTGATACTTGGATTTTTTTGGGTGCACTAGCAGTGGCATGATGTGTTTTTGGGAGTAAAAACATTTCCTGGATGCCGTCCGTCCTTGGTGATAGTTTTTTCTAGTAGTGTTAATAGATTGTAGAAGGGCAACATGATGATCGAATTCGTGGCTGCAGCTGAAGGGACTAGCGCAGCTTCTTAAATTAATCTCTATTCGTGGTAGTTCACTCGAGTGCTCTATCCCACCAATTATTCGGAATAATGAGCTATTAGCTAGCTAGTCTCAAGATTATGATGATCTTAGTCTCCCTAGATATTTTAATTGTTTAACAATTACTACTCAAAAGAGAACATCCAGCTATAAATGGTGGTGGTAAGTAACCCCAGTTCAATAAGTTAAGCTGCCAAATATTCATCTACTCCACTTCAATACAAAGTATTTTTTAATACATATATTTAATGAGGTTTTTATTCCTTTAGTTTTCTATTTAATTCCATGATTATTCTTCTATTTACTCCCTACTTTATTTTTTATATAATTTGATTCTCTTTTTAATGGGATTATATAATAATACCTTATTATTACGTTTCTCCTTGAAATCAGTAAAAATAATTTCATCACGTCTCATTTATATATATATATATATATATATATATATATATATATATATATATATATATATATATATATATATATGAGGATCAGGTTCGGACTAAAATACGGATCTTTAATTTTTTATTTTTTATTTTACTTTTTATTTAAAAAATAATTAAAAACAAGTTTAATATTTTATAGAACTGAGATTTTTTTATAATATAATGTTTTGGGTATGTTTTTTAGTTGTTGAAAAAAAAACAAAGTAATAATAAAAAAAAGGTCTATATTTTAGTACGGTGCGGGAGTTCGGATTGGAACCGGACCTTTTATATATATATATATATATATATATATATATATATATATATATATATATATATATATATATATAGCTGATATCTAGTACGTAGAATATGATCGGAATTTCAAGAATATCGGATTGATGTTATCGATCCATGTTGGATTCTCCCTAGTTAATTAGCTCAATTTACGTTCATGCCTAATGCGGCCGAATCTATCAAATGTTACTACTAGTGTGGTACACTACTAATGTTACTTGGCTGGGCTGCTGCACCTATCAACTTGTCTACTTCATTTTGCATGCGACTGATGTATTGCAAATTGCTGGATTCCTCATATCACAATTTTTCTTATCCACGTTTGCTAGGAGCAATCAAAAAAAAGTTATGACGGTTGGGACAATTAAAAAAAGACATGTCTCATTTTAATTATCCTAGTCGCTACAAGCTGTAGCGGCATGTTACTATTCATATTAATATTTTGTAATATTAGTATTTATAATATTAATATTAATAATAATATTTTGTAATATTAATAATACTAGTATTAATAATAGTAATAACTATGCTCTGCTTGCTTGTTTTCATAGTTGATCTATTCATATGAATTGTGTTCGAGTTTCAAATTGAGTTGGACAAAAATTAAAAGCTTAAATTACAATGAAATATTAGTTAGTAATATTAATATTATTAATATTTATATTAATAAGAATAATAGTAATACTAGCATTAATATTCATATTAGTTATTACTATTATTAATATAAATTTTATTAACACTAATATTACAAAATATTATTAATAATATTAATATTAATAATATTACAAAATATTACTCCCTTCGTTCCATAATATAAGTCGTTTTAGAGTTATGCACAAGTATTAAGAAATGATTGTATAGCATTAAATATAATATCAATTGTCTATATTGCCTTTGTATTGGAAAAAAAGAATGTTATTTATTGGACAAAAAAATATTGATAGAATCAAAGTTATATTTATTACTTAGGGTAATATTGGAAACTAAACAATTAATGCTTACTTGAAATTCTTAAACGACTTATATTAATGAACAAAAATAATTCTCTAAAACGACTTATATTAAGGAACGGAGGGAGTAATATGAATAGTAACATGTCGCTAAAGCTTGTAGTTAATTGTCCCAATCATTACAAGCTATTGTAGAGCTGAGTAAGGAACCATATTCGAACCGAAACGGTACCAAAAATCGCACTGATTAAAATCGCATCAACGGTTCCAACGTATGTGGCGATTTTATGTGAGTTGAAAAACTAAATTTACTGTTCCGGTTTGGTTACTAGCCAAAACTCGCACGCATAAATTCGAAACCGCACCATATTAGCTTATAATATTTCTGACTCTTTATATTATGGTTGTAATATTACTGTAATATGATCTTTGTTAACAATATGTTGTAATATGATTGATTTACTCTTAGTAACAATATATTGTAATATGGTAGATGTAAGACCCCAACTTTTATAAATAAAGATGAATTTTTATTAATATCATTTTTGAATATTATGGAGTGAAATTGATATAATGTTATAGTTGTGAGTAATATTTATAAATTTTGCAAAATACGCAAGTTGCTATATAATATTCGATTGGTCGGAGAATATTCGTTTTAACAGGGAATATTCGTACGACGACACAATCATTGGTGGATCCCACAACGGAATTATTATCGGATTGAGAAAACGACAAAAATACTTTATGAAAATAACGGCGGAAGTTTTACCATTAATACTGTTGAACTACTCGGTAGTAAAAGTACAGTAATACGCGTGGTTGCATAGTAGCACACGGTATTGATTATTGATGCTTACGTGATAAGTCACTCAGTTTTATTTTATTGGTATTATTAATTTACTAAAACAGAAAAGCTTTTTATATAAAACAGAATATTTTTATAAAGTTATTCATTTTATTAGACTAATAGTAAAATCTTTTTATATAAAACAGAATACTTTTATAAAGTTATCTGTTTTATTAGACAATAATTAGAATATATTATATTTTTTTATGCATAGTATTTGCATAGTGCCTGCATAGTGTTTGCATAGTAAAATCTTTTATAAAGTTATTCGTTTTATTAGATTATAAATAGAATATATTATATTTTATTTAAAAGATTTTGCTTTAAATATGGACCGTCAGATTAAAATAAATCAATCTAGACCGTTCATGAGTTAGTTACTATGCAGTCCATTTTTCTATAAATAGAAGTTCATTCCTTCATTATTTTCTTACGAATTCACTGAAACTCTAGAGAGAGAAACTATAGAGAGAAAGAAGAAAAGTATTCTGCTACTTCACTACTCCGATATCAAGTTTTTTTTACGGTAAGGGGTATTATTTGTTGTACTCGGTATTCTTTCTTTCTTATTCATGAAGAGAACTTCTGTTATTTCATTCTTTATTATTCTGTTGGAATAACCTGTATACGCGGGCTACCGGCTACCCTATACTTGGTAAAATTCTTCTGTTCTTACATTTTTATTATTCTGTTGGAACATCCTATCTGCGTTTTACGCCGGATCTGGTTCCATTATTTATTAGTCGGAATATCCTGTCTGTGCTTTACGCCGGACCTGGTTCAATTATTTATTATTCTGTCGGAATATCTTGTCTGTGCTTTACGCTGGACCTGGTTCCATTATTTATTATTCTGTCGGAATATCCTGTCTGTGCGTTTACGCCGGACCTGGTTCCATTATTTATTATTCCGTCGGAATATCCTGTCGGTGCGTTTACGCATGACCTGGTTCCATTATATATTTTCCTGTTGGAATAACCTGTCTGTGCAGTCTATCGCATGCATGGTGATTTCTTTTGTTATTCCATTCTTTATTATATTCAGTTGGTTAAAGTTTTGACTTTTAGGCTCCATGAAATTAGTGGAATATCTTTGATATTTGCGCTTCATCCAGTATCTTTTCATGAAAATATTCTTCCGAGCATTCTTAAATTTTACTCCACAAAGCAGTATCATGTTGACAATTTGGACGTTATTGGTTCCCGGATAAATTAATTCTTGAACTTATTTTATTGAATTCTTATATCATTGTCATCATCCTCATATTTATATTCTGTTGAAAGTCATCTGTGGCCTGTAGTGCATAGATGGACTTGGTATGATTATGACCAGGGATTATTCGATATAATCATGACCGTAATATTCCAAATGATGTGGTAAAAGTCCTCATTGACCAGTAGTGTATTGATGGACAGTTGTTGGCATGATCATGACCATTGATGAATACACGAATATCCTTGGCTGTGATGCATGGATAATTTGTGGTTGTGATACTAATGAATATCCTTGGCCGTAGTGCAGGGTGGATTATTTATTAAGCTGAGTCTCAGCGATAAAAGTCATGAAAAACCTTTTAAATCATAAAAGATAGTAGATTTTATTCTCTACTTGACTCTTTTAATGGATTGCTTGATCCGCTGCAGTTAAACTTGATGTCTATTGTATTTTATTAGTTTAACATTGTTGAAGACTAATGATAATCTATTTTGCATTATCTTAATCATAATATTTCTTACTGGGCTAGTTGAGCTCACCCTTTCTTTCACTGTTCTCTTCAGGAAATGAGAATATAGCTGGGACGAGTCGGGGAACGGAGTGATGGACCAGATGATAGTATTAGTAGTCCTCACTATTCTATGAAATAGTGTGACAATAAATTTAATGAGGACTTATTCTGAGAGTGGATATTGTCTAGAAAATTGTGTTTGTATTAAAACTCACAGCTCTCTTATTATATATTAAAGATTGTATTTGTATTCTGTACCATGTATTGGCGACTCAGAATAGGTGATGTATACCTATTTTGGGGGCGTCACAGTTGGCATCAGAGCTTAGGGATATGATCCCTGGCTAAGATGTAAGACTAGAACTAGGAGGGGAGAGACGGAGAATTCCTTCGCCAGTATGACCTACCTAAGTTTATTTAGTATTTAATTGGTCGGTCAGAGTATAGAGATAATTTGTGATATGTTATTTAACCCTTATTTTGTGGCAGTATTTGAAAATGACATCCGAGAATGTTGATAATAGCAATGGAGTACAGGCGACCGTTGATTCACCACATATCAATAATCAGGATAATATGTATCAGGAAGGCGACAATCCTAATGCAAACAACAACACTGACCAAATGATGAATGATGGAATGTTCAGAGGCTTTAAGCAATTCATGCAACAACAGGCGAGAGCGGCTCTTGTCCAAAATGGAGGTGGAAGCACTGAAAACTCTCGGACGGTCACGGCTAAACAGTTCAAGGAGCTGGGACCACCGGAGTTTTTTGGAGAACCAAAACCACTTAAGGGAGAAACGTGGATAAAGCAGATCACCAAGATATTTGATGTCTTGGGATGCGCAGAGGAGCAAAAGGTTCCCTTTGCCACCTTTATGTTGCGAGGAGAGGCAGATTACTGGTGGGAATCGGTAAAGCGTACTCAACCTGCTGCACTGAAGATGTCTTGGGAGAAGTTCCAAGAATTGTTCAATGACAAGTACTTTCCCGAAAGAATTCGTCACATGAAGGAGGTAGAGTTCATCAAGTTAGAGCAGAATAATATGACCGTGTCGCAGTACGAAGCTAAGTTTGCCGAGGTGTCTCGGTTTGCGTCTCACTTGGTGGATGATGAAGAGAGAATGACGCATATGTTTTTAAGAGGTTTGAAGCCGGAGATACGTCAACATCTTATTTCTCATAAACTGTGTTTGTATTCAGATGTTGTAAATAGGGATCAGTTAGTGAGCGCGATAACGAGTCAACGCAACCACAAGAGAGCAACATGCAAAATGATAATACCAGTGAAAGCAGTCATCGAAGCAGTGACAACAAGCGTGGAAGGAATCAGCAGGCCAGAAATGGTAACCACTTCGGTGGTAATCATGGCCAAAACAATAAGAATGAACATTTCAAGAAGAGGTGATTCAACAATGATGAAAAGACGTCAGCACTAGCACCCGTGGTTAAGAAAGGAGAACGACCACCGATCATATGCTTTAAATGCGGAGGGGAGGGACACATCAGTCCAAACTGCGCGATACCGTCAAAAGCATGTTATAATTGTGGAAGAGAAGGTCACCTAGTCCGATTTTGTCATTCACCGAAGACAAGTTCAGCTAGGATGGAGGCACCAAAGGACGTCCCAGAAAAGTCAAAACCGGTAGTGCAAGGGAGAGCGTTTGTTGTGACCTCCCAGAAAGCAAAGAACCCGAACGAGGTCATCACGGGTAATCTTATCATAAACTCTAGCGAAGTCTATACCTTATTTGATACCGGTTCTATCCATTCTTTTATTTCTCCTATTTGCGCTCAACGATTAAATTTGACTTTGGAGAAATTAGACTTTGACTTATCTGTGGAAACTCCGTTGGGAGAAACCTTCATTACATCCACTGTTTATAAGTCTTGTTTGGTTCAAATCGGTACCCTCACATTACCTGTCGATCTTATTTCATTGAAAATACTTGCATTTGATATAATTTTAGGGATTTATTGGTTAACTACTCATCATGCAAAAATTGATTGTTTTCGTAAGGTTGTTAGCTTTCATATTCCTAATCAACCTATTAGGCGAATTCAAACAACCAAACCATTAAAATCAATCACTGTCATCTCAAGCCATAAAGCTATTTATTTATTGAAAAACGGATGTCAAGCTTTCTTAGCTCATGCCACGGATCTAAACAAAAATACTTCAGTTTTGAATGATATTTCTATTGTTAATGAATTTCCTGACGTATTCCCTGAAGAACTTCCTGGCCTACCTCCAGAGCGTGAAATTGAATTTTGTATCGACCTTAAACCCGGTACAAAACCCATTTTCAAAGTCCCATATCGAATGACTCCTATTGAACTTCAGGAGTTAAAGACCCAACTGCAGGAATTGTTAGACATTGGCTTTATTCGTCCTAGTACTTCTCCTTGGGGTGCTCCTGTTCTATTCGTGAAGAAGAAAGATGGGAGTATGCGACTTTGTATTGATTATCGGGAGTTGAATCATGTCACCATCAAAAATAGATACCCATTGCCACGTATTGATTACCTGTTTGACCAGTTGCAAGGAGCACAATTCTTTTCAAAAATTGATCTTCGTTCTGTATATCATCAGCTGAAGGTTAGAACTGAGGATATTCCAAAGACTGCCTTCAGAACTCGGTACGGGCATTATGAATTCTTAGTCATGTCTTTTGGATTGACTAATGCTCCTGCTGCCTTCATGGATATGATGAACCGAGTATTCAAGGAATATTTAGATCACTTTGTGGTCGTCTTTATTGATGAATCAACATCCTTATTTATTCCAAAAGTCGTGAAGATCATGAGCAACATTTGAGGCTGACACTCTAAAAGCTTCGTGAATACAAGCTTTATGCCAAGTTGAAGAAATGTGAGTTCTGGCTTGAGGAAGTAGCATTCCTTGGGCACGTAATATCAAGTCATGGAATATCTGTTGACCCGGCAAAGATTGAAGCAATTCAAAGCTGGGAGCAACCTAAATCAGTGACCGAAGTACGTAGCTTTCTCGGTTTAGCTGGTTATTATCGGAGATTCGTGGAAGGATTTTCCCGAATCGCTACTCCATTAACTCAGCTGACTTGAAAAGATACAAAGTTCGGTTGGAGCGAAGAATGTGAGAAGAGTTTTCAAGAACTCAAGACGAGACTCATTTCAGCACCTGTTCTGACAATACCATCTGGCTCGAAAGGATTTGTCATCTACAGTGATGCTTCGGGCAAAGGGTTGGGATGTGTTCTCATGCAGCATGGAAAAGTCATAGCCTATGCCTCAAGACAACTCAAAGAATATGAGAGGAATTATTCTACTCATGATCTAGAGTTGGCAGTTGTTGTTTTCGCACTTAAAATTTGGAGGCATTACTTGTATGGGGAGAAAGTGGAGATCTTTACGGATCATAAAAGTCTCAAATATTTCTTTACTCAAAAGGAACTCAACATGCGATAACGACGTTGGCTGGAACTGTTGAAAGATTATGATCATACCACCCAATACCATCCTGGAAAAGCGAACGTGGTAGCTGATGCATTGAGTAGAAGATCATATGCAAGTACGAGTGCGATATTGTCAACGCAAAGGCTCATTTTGTGTGACTTGCAAAGGATGGAGAAAGAGTTAAAGACTCCAGGGACCCATGTGATGATGGCGAATATACGAGTAGAACCGACTTTAATTGTTAAAATTAAGCTGCTCAAGCTGCAGACCGGGAGCTGATGCGTATGAGGAAGAAAGTGCAAGAAGGTGCTATGCCGGAAGCAAGAATCGATGAAGAAGGAATACTTCGAGTCAACTCCAGACTTTGTGTTCCTAACGACCCTGATTTAAAATACAAAATCATGATGGAGGCGCACAACACACCGTTTGCAATCCATCCTGAGAGTACCAAAATGTATCATGATCTTCGTCATACATTTTAGTGGAGCAATATGAAGAGAGAGATAACGCTGTTTATCTCAAGGTGTCTAACTTGTCAACGAGTCAAAGCAGAGCATCAAGTACCAAAAGGTCCATTACTGTAAGACCCCAACTTATTAATGAATAAAATCAAATTTTCTCTAAATATTATTGTGAATAATAAGGGGTTAATTTGATATAATACTTTGGTTATGGGTGAAATGTGCAAATTTTGCAAAATAAGCAAGTGGTTATAAAATATTTATTTTTGGTCGGTGAATATTCGGTTGGTCGTGGAATATTCTTGCTGTCGTGGAATATTCGTACGACGACGCAGCCTTGTGTGGGCCCCATAACGGAAAGCGATTGGATGAAGAAAACGACAAGTATAAGTTGTTTATAAATAATGGCGTAGTTGTTACCGTTAATACTGTTGGAATACCCGGTGGTTAAAATACAGTAGCACACGGTATTGCACCAATTATTGATTCTTACGTAAGAAGGCACTACTCAATAATTGTTACAGTAGTTATTATTCAATATTTTATTTTATTGATTCAATAATTGCTGCGTTGATATTTTATATTATTGTTGTTTCAATAATTGTTGCTGCACAGTATTTTCATTTATCAGATCAATAATTCATATTATTTGAATAATATTATTAGATAACATTATTGGCAATGTCTAGAAAGTTCTGTCTAAGGAGAGGTTTGGTCATCTAATTGCGCGCCAGTAAGGAGAAATCCTTATTGGAAAGCCCCCTCTTTCCTGGGAACGGCCTGGTTGTCATAAATGTGATTCTGTAATATTATTTGTGAATAATTAATTATTGATTCATATGATAAGGAAATATTTATTTTATGTGGATATAAATGAGGGATATATTTTTGTGGTTAAAAATGAAGGAGTTAATGTTGAGGTTTTTGTCAGTATTTTTGTCGGAATGGAGGTATTAAAAATCAGGGTTTTTGAGATAGTTTGCGGGGGTTATAATTTTTAATCCGACCGTTGGATCGTGGTAATTTTTGGATATGTTATACATATATAAGTTGAGTATATGTCCACAAATTTTGAACCGTTAAAAATGAACGTATGATTTATTACGAATTTTACAAGATGACTGGTTCAGAAATTGTTGAATTTTCGGAGTTTATCATTTTGGTGGAAAATTCTAGAATTGGTGGGCCCCACTTGTGGTTGGTGAAGAAATGTGCTGAATTATATTTCAAATGTGGTGGGTGGGAATAGTAGCAGGTAAAGCCATCAGGTTGCAGGTCAAACCTACCAAAATTTTCCTATAAATAGAGGGCTAAGTTAGAATTGAAAATCACACCAGAAACAAGTTTTCTCTCTTTCTCTCTCTAGATTATTGAGTGTATTTTGTGAGTATTTAGATACTTTGAGAGTTTCTATTCATCAGAGCAAGTTTCTTTCAGCCTTATACCGGTATTCCGACCAGAAGTACTGATATTTTGAGGTAAGGGATATTATTTTCTTCTTAAATGATATTATTTTCTTCAATATCATTATGCTGAAATATTGATATGAGTTTTTATCAAATTTGGAACTTTTTGTGTCGGGGTTACTATTCACGTATACGGCACTATTCACGTATACGGCACTATTCACGAATACGGCACTATTCACCGAAAAATAAAATTTTTCCTTTTTGTCCAAGATGTCTATTATGGTTACTATCTTTGATTGTATCCATGTTTTGATCTTTATTTTTGAATTCTGCTTCACAATTGATTATTATGAAGTATTATTGATCTTGGATAAACTGTTATACGAATCCCTACTATTTGTCCTTCTGTCTCATTGGATTCGTTCTCTTTAAGATATTTTTCATCATCCTCAGTCCTAAATGATGATATTACTGAATATCTTTGGCCTGTAGTGCAAAGATGTATAATTACTTGATGAATATCTTTGGCCTGTAGTGCAAAGATGAACAGGTGTTGAGATGAACATGACCGACTGATGATACAAATGAATATCTTTGGCCTGTAGTGCAAAGATGAATATTTGGTTAAAGATGATTATTAATTGATGTTACAGGGATAAAATATTGATGATGGACTTTTAAATCTTAGAAGATAGTAGAATTCTTTCTCTACTTGACTCTTCTAATGGTTTGTTGTTTCCGCTGCAGTTGTTGATCTAAAACTTGTTGTCGATTATATTTTATCAGATTTTTCCCTGTTGAAGACTAACGATAATTTGTTGTATATTATCTTAGTCATAATATTCTTTACTGGGCTAGTTGAGCTCACCCTTTTCCTTTTTGTTCCATTTTTCTTCTCAGGAGGTGAGAACATAGCAGGATCTAGTCGGGGTATGGAGTAATGGTTCTAGAAAGATGTATTAGCAGTCCTCACTATTTCTGTAAAATAGTGTTTGAATAATTGTAATGAGGATTTATTTGAGTGTGGATATTGTCTAGAAGACAATATTTGTATTTAAACTCACAGTATGTGTTGTCGTATTTTGCACGACAATTGTATTATTGAAGTTGTAGTTTGCTTTCTGTACCATGTATTTGGCGACTCAGAATGGGTGTTGTATACCTATTCTGGGGGCGTCACAGTTGGTATCAGAGCTTAGGGATATGATCCCTGGCTGAGATGTGAGACAAGAACTAGGAGGGGAGAGACGGGGAATTCCTTCGCTAGTATGACCTGACTAAGTTTATTTGGTGTTTATTTGGTCGGTCAGAGTATAGGGATAATATATGACATGACTATTAACCCTTGTTTTATGGCAGTATTTAAGAATGGCAGCTGAGAACGTTAATAATGGAGTAAATCAGACCGTGGAGACACCTTTGATCACCACCCAGGGAAACGTGCAACAGGAAGGCAATATTCCTCCTGTAAACAACGTTACCGAGCAAACGATGAATGATGGAATGTTTAGGAGCTTTTTGCAGTTCATGCAAAATCAGACGAGGGAGACTCGTGTGCAGAATACGGGTGGAAATGATAACAACGCGCGGTTTGTCACAGCTAAGCAGTTCAAAGAATTGGGACCACCAGAATTTAAGGGAAAGCCGGATCCGATCATGGCGGAAACGTGGGTCAAGCAAATTACCAAGATATTCGATGTCTTGGGATGCACGGAGGAACAGAAGGTTCCATTCGCCACCTTTATGTTCCGCGGTGAGGCAGACTACTGGTGGGAGTCTGTGAAGCGTACCCAGCCTGACGCACTCAACATGTCCTGGGAAACATTTCAAAAACTGTTCAATGACAAGTACTTTCCTGAAAGTATTCGTCATATGAAGGAGGTTGAGTTTATCAGACTGGAACAAAACAACATGACGGTGTCCCAGTACGAGGCGAAGTTTGCAGAGTTATCCAGGTTTGCACCTCATTTGGTCGAAAATGAGGAACGAATGACGCGGATGTTTCTGAGAGGTTTAAAACCTGAGATTCGTCAATACCTTATCTCTCATAAATTTTCTCTATATTCAGACGTTGTCAACAGGGCCCAATTATTAGAGAGAGATAATGAGTATACTCAACCGAGGGACCACAACCAGGGTCATACCGGTGACAGCAATCATCAGAGCGATGATAACCAACGAGGAGGGAAAAATACGAACAAAGGCGGTAACCACTCGGGTGGTCATCGTGGCCATGATAATAGGAGAGGTGAGTCAAGTGGAAATTTCAGAAAGAGGAGATTCAACAATGACGGGAAGACATCAGCACCAGCACCAGCACCAACAACAAATTTTAGGGGAGGAGAACGACCGCCAGTTAGATGTTACAAATGCGGGAAAGAGGGACATATCAGCCCAAACTGTCCACAACAATCCAAGGTGTGTTACAACTGTGGGAAGGAAGGCCACATCGCTCGAGATTGTACTATAGCGAAACCAAGTTCAGCGGGAGTGGTGATTCCAAGGGCTGTCCCGGATAAGGCGAAATCAGCGGTTCCTGGAAGAGCGTTTGTCGTAACTGGCCAAAACGTGAGAAACCCGAACGAGGTGATCACGGGTAAGCTAATCTTGAATTCTTGCGAAGTTTATACTTTACTAGATACCGGTTCTACCCATTCTTTTATCTCTCCTGCTTGTGCTCAACGTTTAAACTTGACTCCGGAGAAATTGGACTTTAACTTATCTGTTGAAACTCCGTTGGGTGAAACCTTCGTTACATCTACAGTTTATAAATCTTGCATGATCCAAGTTGGCACTATCACATTACCTGTTGATCTTATCTCTTTAAAGATACTTGCTTTTGATGTGATTTTAGGAATTGATTGGTTAACCACTCATCATGCTAAAATTGATTGTTTTCGTAAGGTTGTTAGTTTTCATATTCCTAACCAACCTGTCATACGAATTCAAACTACTAAACCACTAAAATCAGTCACTGTCATATCAAGCCACAAAGCTATTCGTTTATTGAAAAACGGATGTCAAGCTTTCTTAGCCCATGTTATGGATTTGAACAAAGACAAGTCAGATTTGAATAATATTTCTATTGTTAGAGAATTTTCCGATGTATTTCCTGAAGAACTTCCCGGTCTACCCCCGGAACGAGAAATTGAATTCTTTATTGACCTTGAACCCGGTACAAAGCCCATTTCTAAAACCCCATATCGAATGGCTCCTATTGAACTTCAGGAGTTAAAAGTCCAACTACAGGAGTTGTTGGACATCGGTTTTATTCGTCCTAGTACGTCTCCTTGGGGTGCTCCTGTTTTATTCGTAAAGAAGAAAGACGGGAGTATGCGACTTTGTATTGACTATCGAGAATTGAACCATGTCACCATCAAGAATAGGTATCCGCTACCTCGCATTGATGACCTGTTTGACCAGTTGCAAGGAGCACAATTCTTTTCAAAGATCGATCTTCGTTCTGGATATCATCAGCTGAAGATTAAAACTGAGGATATTCCAAAGACTGCCTTCAGAACTCGGTACGGGCATTATGAATTCTTAGTAATGTCTTTTGGATTGACTAATGCTCCTGCTGCCTTCATGGATATGATGAACCGTGTATTCAAAGAATATTTGGATCAGTTCGTTGTTGTCTTTATTGATGACATCCTCATCTATTCCAAAAGCCGTGAAGATCATGAGCGCCATTTGAAGCTGGTACTGCAAAGGCTTCGTGAAAACAAGCTATATGCCAAACTGAAGAAATGCGAGTTCTGGCTTGAGGAAGTAGCATTCCTTGGGCACGTGGTGTCAAAACATGGAGTATCTGTCGACCCGGCGAAGATTGAAGCCATACAAAGTTGGGAGCAACCGAAGTCGGTAACCGAAGTACGTAGCTTTCTGGGCTTAGCTGGTTATTATCGGAGATTTGTGGAAGGATTTTCTCGAATCGCTACTCCGTTAACTCAGCTGACTCGGAAAGATACAAAATTCGTATGGAGTGAGGAATGCGAGAAGAGTTTCCAAGAACTCAAGAGGAGACTCATTTCGGCACCTGTTTTGACAATACCATCTGGTTCGGATGGATTTGTTATCTACAGCGATGCTTCAGGCAAAGGGTTAGGATGTGTTCTCATGCAACATGGGAAAGTCATAGCCTATGCCTCACGACAACTCAAAGAATATGAGAGGAATTATCCTACTCATGATTTGGAGTTGGCAGCAGTCGTTTTTGCGTTGAAGATCTGGAGACACTACCTGTATGGGGAGAAAGTGGAGATCTATACAGATCATAAAAGCCTCAAATATTTCTTCACCCAAAAGGAACTCAACATGCGGCAACGACGTTGGCTTGAGCTGTTGAAAGATTACGATCATACCATCCAATACCATCCTGGAAAAGCAAACGTAGTAGCTGACGCATTGAGTAGAAGATCATATGCGGGTACGAGTGCAATGTTTTTAACACAAAGGCCCATTTTGTATGACTTGCAAAGGATGGAGATAGAGATGAAGGCTCCAAGTACCCACATGATGATATCAAATATACGAGTAGAACCGACTTTAATCGATAAAGTTAAAGCTGCTCAAGCTACGGATATAGAGCTGATGCGTATGAAGAAGAAAGTGCAAGAAGGTGCTATTCCAGAAGCAAGAATCGATGAAGAAGGAATACTTCGAGTCAACTCCAGACTTTGTGTTCCTAACGATTTTGACTTGAAGCATAGAATAATGATGGAGGCACACAACACACCGTTTGCAATCCATCCTGGGAGTACCAAAATGTATCACGATCTTCGACATACATTTTGGTGGAGCAATATGAAAAGAGAGATCGCGGAGTTTATCTCGAGGTGTTTAACTTGTCAACGTGTAAAGGCGGAGCATCAAGTGCCAAAGGGTCCATTGCAACCACTTGAGATTCCGAAATGGAAGTGGGAACACATTACTATGGATTTTGTTACGGGTCTTCCCAAGGTTTCTCAAGGCATAGATGCGATTTGGGTTATTGTTGATAGATTAACCAAGTCCGCTCATTTCTTGCCGATACGTGAGACTTATTCCCTTGAACGTCTTGCTAGTATGTACGTGAACGAGATTGTGAGATTGCATGGCATGCCAGTATCCATAGTTTCGGATCGTGACCCAAGATTCACTTCACGATTTTGGGTTAGCTTGCAGAAAGCTATGGGCACGGATTTACGATTCAGTTCAGCATACCATCCTCAAACGGACGGACAATCAGAGAGGACTATTCAAACTCTTGAAGATCTATTAAGACTTTGTGTCCTAGATCTCAAAGGGAGTTGGGATAAGTACCTACCATTGGTGGAATTCTCCTACAACAACAGTTATCAGGCGAGCATAGGTGTGGCTCCATTTGAGGCGTTGTATGGAAGAAAATGTCGTTCTCCAGTATGCTGGGACGAGGTGGGTGAAGCAACATTGTTGGGACCAGAATTGGTACGCATTACTACAGAGAAGATCCAAACGATTCGACAACGTATACAAACGGCACAGGATCGACAAAAGAGTTATGCGGATCTTCATCGGAAGGACGTGGAATTTAATATTGGGGATCATGTATTGTTACGTGTTGCACCATGGAAGGGAGTTACAAGATTTGGGAAGAGAGGAAAGCTCAATCCAAGATTTGTTGGTCCATTTGAGATTCTTGAGCGAATAGGAAATGTGGCATATAGACTCGCATTACCTCCAAGCATGTCTCGTGTTCATAATGTTTTTCACATATCTATGCTTCGTAAATATGTTAAAGACCCGAACCACATTATTGAGTTAGAACCAGACGAGATAGCTGAAGATTTAACGTACGAGGAGGTACCTGTTAAGATCTTGGATAGGAAAGAGCATGTCCTACGCACGAAGGTTATACCACAAGTTAAGGTTTTGTGGAGAAACCATGCTATTGAAGAAATGACCTGGGAGTTGGAATCAGAAATGAAAGCGAGGTATCCTCACCTTTTTGAAACATCAGGTACGTACGTCAATTTCGAGGACGAAATTTCATAAGGAGGGGAGGTTGTAAGACCCCAACTTATTAATGAATAAAATCAAATTTTCTCTAAATATTATTGTGAATAATAAGGGGTTAATTTGATATAATACTTTGGTTATGGGTGAAATGTGCAAATTTTGCAAAATAAGCAAGTGGTTATAAAATATTTATTTTTGGTCGGTGAATATTCGGTTGGTCGTGGAATATTCTTGCTGTCGGGGAATATTCGTACGACGACGCAGCCTTGTGTGGGCCCCATAACGGAAAGCGATTGGATGAAGAAAACGACAAGTATAAGTTGTTTATAAATAACGGCGTAGTTGTTACCGTTAATACTGTTGGAATACCCGGTGGTTAAAATACAGTAGCACACGGTATTGCACCAATTATTGATTCTTACGTAAGAAGGCACTACTCAATAATTGTTACAGTAGTTATTATTCAATATTTTATTTTATTGATTCAATAATTGCTGCATTGATATTTTATATTATTGTTGTTTCAATAATTGTTGCTGCACAGTATTTTCATTTATCAGATCAATAATTCATATTATTTGAATAATATTATTAGATAACATTATTGGCAATGTCTAGAAAGTTCTGTCTAAGGAGAGGTTTGGTCATCTAATTGCGCGCCAGTAAGGAGAAATCCTTATTGGAAAGCCCCCTCTTTCCTGGGAACGGCCTGGTTGTCATAAATGTGATTCTGTAATATTATTTGTGAATAATTAATTATTGATTCATATGATAAGGAAATATTTATTTTATGTGGATATAAATGAGGGATATATTTTTGTGGTTAAAAATGAAGGAGTTAATGTTGAGGTTTTTATCAGTATTTTTGTCGGAATGGAGGTATTAAAAATCAGGGTTTTTGAGATAGTTTGCGGGGGTTATAATTTTTAATCCGACCGTTGGATCGTGGTAATTTTTGGATATGTTATACATATATAAGTTGAGTATATGTCCACAAATTTTGAACCGTTAAAAATGAACGTATGATTTATTACGAATTTTACAAGATGACTGGTTCAGAAATTGTTGAATTTTCGGAGTTTATCATTTTGGTGGAAAATTCTAGAATTGGTGGGCCCCACTTGTGGTTGGTGAAGAAATGTGCTGAATTATATTTCAAATGTGGTGGGTGGGAATAGTAGCAGGTAAAGCCATCAGGTTGCAGGTCAAACCTACCAAAATTTTCCTATAAATAGAGGGCTAAGTTAGAATTGAAAATCACACCAGAAACAAGTTTTCTCTCTTTCTCTCTCTAGATTATTGAGTGTATTTTGTGAGTATTTAGATACTTTGAGAGTTTCTATTCATCAGAGCAAGTTTCTTTCAGCCTTATACCGGTATTCCGACCAGAAGTACTGATATTTTGAGGTAAGGGATATTATTTTCTTCTTAAATGATATTATTTTCTTCAATATCATTATGCTGAAATATTGATATGAGTTTTTATCAAATTTGGAACTTTTTGTGTCGGGGTTACTATTCACGTATACGGCACTATTCACGTATACGGCACTATTCACGAATACGGCACTATTCACCGAAAAATAAAATTTTTTCTTTTTGTCCAAGATGTCTATTATGGTTACTATCTTTGATTGTATCCATGTTTTGATCTTTATTTTTGAATTCTGCTTCACAATTGATTATTATGAAGTATTATTGATCTTGGATAAACTGTTATACGAATCCCTACTATTTGTCCTTCTGTCTCATTGGATTCGTTCTCTTTAAGATATTTTTCATCATCCTCAGTCCTAAATGATGATATTACTGAATATCTTTGGCCTGTAGTGCAAAGATGTATAATTACTTGATGAATATCTTTGGCCTGTAGTGCAAAGATGAACAGGTGTTGAGATGAACATGACCGACTGATGATACAAATGAATATCTTTGGCCTGTAGTGCAAAGATGAATATTTGGTTAAAGATGATTATTAATTGATGTTACAGGGATAAAATATTGATGATGGACTTTTAAATCTTAGAAGATAGTAGAATTCTTTCTCTACTTGACTCTTCTAATGGTTTGTTGTTTTCGCTGCAGTTGTTGATCTAAAACTTGTTGTCGATTATATTTTATCAGATTTTTCCCTGTTGAAGACTAACGATAATTTGTTGTATATTATCTTAGTCATAATATTCTTTACTGGGCTAGTTGAGCTCACCCTTTTCCTTTTTGTTCCATTTTTCTTCTCAGGAGGTGAGAACATAGCAGGATCTAGTCGGGGTATGGAGTAATGGTTCTAGAAAGATGTATTAGCAGTCCTCACTATTTCTGTAAAATAGTGTTTGAATAATTGTAATGAGGATTTATTTGAGTGTGGATATTGTCTAGAAGACAATATTTGTATTTAAACTCACAGTATGTGTTGTCGTATTTTGCACGACAATTGTATTATTGAAGTTGTAGTTTGCTTTCTGTACCATGTATTTGGCGACTCAGAATGGGTGTTGTATACCTATTCTGGGGGCGTCACAATTACAACCACTTGAAATTCCAGAATGGAAGTGGGAGCACATTACCATGGATTTCATTACTAGTCTTCCCAAGGTTTCTCAACGTATTGATGCAATTTGGGTCATTATTGATAGATTGACCAAGTTTGCTCATTTCTTACCAATACGAGAAACTTATACACTTGAACGTCTTGCTCGTATGTACATAAACGAGATTGTAAGACTGCATGGTATGCCAGTATTCATTGTTTCTGATCGAGACACAAGATTCACTTCACGATTTTGGGTTAGTTTGCAAAAAGCTATGGGCATGGATTTACGATTTAGTTCGGCATATCATCCCCAGACGGACGGACAATCAGAGAGGACTATTCAAACTCTTGAAAATTTATTAAGACTCTGTGTCCTTGACTTCAAGGAAAGCTGGGATAAGTTCTTACCATTGGTGGAGTTTTCCTACAATAACAGTTATCAAGCAAGTATTAGCATGGCTCCATTCGAGGCGTTGTATGGAAGAAATTGTCGTTCTCCAGTATGCTGGGATGAGGTCGGTGAAGCAACATTGTTGGGACCGGAGTTGGTACGTATGACTACGGAAAAGATTCAAACGATCCGGCAACGTATAAAAACCTCACAAGATCGACAAAAGAGTTATGCTGATCTTCATCGAAAGAACGTGAAATTTGATATAGGAGATCATGTGTTGTTACGAGTTGCTCCGTGAAAAGGAGTTACGAGATTTGGAAAGAGAGGAAAGCTCAAACCTCAATTCATTGGCCCGTTTTTAATCCTCGATCGAGTAAGAACTGTGGCCTATAGACTCGCTTTACCGCCAAGTATGTCTCGTGTTCATAATATTTTTTACATATACATGTTACGTAAATATGCGAAAGACCCGAACCACATTATTGAGTTAGAACCGGATGAAATAGCGGAAGATTTAACGTATGAAGAGGTTCCTGTTTAAGAAGGAACATATTCTACGCTCCAAGGTTATACCTCAAGTCAAAGTTTTGTGGAGAAACCACGATGTTGAGGAAATGACCTGGGAGTTAAAATCTGAAATGAAGTCAAGGTATCTTTACCTCATCGATATACCAGGTACGTACCCTAATTTTGAGGGCCTAATTTCATAAGAAGGGGAGGTTGTAAGACCCCAACTTTTATAAATAAAGATGAATTTTTTATAAATATCATTTTTGAATATTATGGAGTGAAATTGATATACTGTTATAGTTGTGGGTAATATTTATAAATTTTACAAAGTACGTAAATTGCTATATAATATTCGATTGGTCGGAGAATATTTGTTTTAACAGGGAATATTCGTACGATGACATAATCATTGGTGGACACCACAACAGAATTATTGTCGGATTGAAAAAACGAACACAATTATTGGTGGACCCCACAATAGAATTATTGTCGGATTGAAAAAACGACAAAAATACTTTATGAAAATAACGGCGGACGTTTTACCATTAATACTGTTAAACTACTCGGTAGTAAAAGTACAGTAATACGCGTGGTTGTATAGTAGCATACGATATTGATTATTGATGCTTACGTGATAAGTCACTCAATTTTATTTTATTGGTATTATTAATGTAATAAAACAGAAAAACTTTTTATATAAAACAGAATACTTTTATAAAGTTATTCGTCTTATTAGGCTAATAGTAAATTTTTTTTATATAAAACAGAATATTTTTATAAAGTTATCTGTTTTATTAGACAATAATTAGAATATATTATATTTTTTTATGTATAGTGTTTGCATAGTACTTGCATAGTGTTTGCATAGAAAAATATTTTATAAAGTTATTCGTTTTATTAGATTATAAATAGAATATATTATATTTTATTTAAAAGATTTTGCTTTAAATATGGACCGTCACATTAAAGTAAATCAATCTAGACCGTTCATGAGTTAGTTACTATGCAGTTCATTTTTTTATAAATAGAAGCTCATTCCTTCATTATTTTCTTACGAATTCACTGAAATTCTAGAGAGAGAAACTATAGAGAGAAAGAAGAAAAGTATTCTGCTACTTTACTACTCTGATATCAAGTTTCTTTTACGGTAAGGGGTATTATTTATTGTACTCGGTATTCTTTCTTTCTTATTCATGAAGAGAACTTCTGTTATTCCATTCTTTATTATTTTATTGGAATAACATGTATACGCGGGCTACCCTATACTTGGTGAAATTCTTCTGTTCTTACATTTTTATTATTCTGTTGGAACATCATGTCTGTGCTTTACGCCGGACCTGGTTCTATTATTTATTATTTTGTCAGAATATCCTGTCTGTGCTTTACGCCGGACCTGGTTTCAGTATTTATTATTCTGTCGGAATATCCTGTATGTGCTTTACGCCGGACCTGGTTCCATTATTTATTATTCTGTCAGAATATCTTGTCTGTGCGTTTACGCCGGACCTGGTTCCATTATTCATTATTTTGTCAGAATATCCTGTCTGTGCGTTTACGCCGGACCTGGTTCCATTATTTATTATTCTGTCGAAATATCCTGTCGTTGCGTTTACGCATGACCTGGTTCCATTATATATTTTCCTGTTGGAATAACATGTCTGTGCGGTCTATCGCATGCATAGTGATTTCTTTTGTTATTTCATTTTTTATTATATTCAGTTGGTTAAAGTTTTGACTTTTAGACTCCATGAAATTAGTGGAATATCCTTGATATTTGCGCTTCATCCAGTATCTTTTCATGAAAATATTCTTCCGAGCATTCTTGAATTTTACTCCACAAAGCAGTATCATGTTGACAATTTGGACGTTATTGGTTCCCGGATAAATTAATTCTTGAACTTATTTTATTGAATTCTTATATCATTGTCATCATCCTCATATTTATATTATGTTGAAAGTCATCTGTGACCTGTAGTGCATAGATGGACTTGATATGATTATGACCAGGGATTATTCGGTATAATCATGACCGTAATGTTACAAATGATGTGGTAAAAGTCCTCATTGGTCAGTAGTGCATTGATGGACAGTTGTTGGCATGATCATGACCATTGATGAATACACGAATATCCTTGGCTATGTTGCATGGATAATTTGTGGTTGTGATACTAATGAATATCTTTGGCCGTAGTGCAAGGTGAATTATTTATTAAGTTGAGTCTCAGCGATAAAAGTCATGAAAAACCTTTTAAATCATAAAAGATAGTAGATTTTATTCTCTTCTTGACTCTTTTAATGGATTGCTTGATCCGCTGCAGTTAAACTTGATATCTATTGTATTTTATCAATTTAACATTGTTGAAGACTAATGATAATTTATTTTGTATTATTTTAGTCATAATATTTCTTACTGGGCTAGTTGAGCTCACCCTTTCTTTCACTGTTCTCTTCAGGAAATGAGAATATAGCTGGGACGAGTCGGAGAACGGAGTGATGGACCAGATGATAGTATTAGTAGTCCTCACTATTCTATGAAATAGTGTGACAATAAATGTAATGAGAACTTATTCTGAGAGTGGATATTGTCTAAAAAATAGTATTTGTATTAAAACTCACAGCTCTCTTGTTATATATTAAAGATTGTATTTGTATTTTGTACCATGTATTGGCGACTCAGAATAGGTGATGTATACCTATTTTGGGGGCGTCACAGTAAAGTAGCCTGCAAATTATTACATCATATTGTTACTAAGAGTAGAGTAGCAAAGATTGTATTTAGCTTTTGTTTGCTCTATTATATTCTACTCTAATAATTTACTTCATATTACTCTATTATATTTTATTTTTGTTTAGATAAAACATTATAAGTAAGGTTATGTGTGTTATTAAAGTGATATTTAATATTGTGTGATGCTAAATTGTTAATTTAATTTGCATAAAATTTTGTTGTTTTAATTGGTTTTAGAACCGAAATCGCACCAAATGAAACAGCACCGCACGGTTCAAAATCGTGTCACACCAATCATAAGCGGTTTCATATGCAGTTTTGAATTTGTTAAACCGCAATTAAGTGATTTCGTGTACAGTTTAATTTTCAAACCGTATCATGCTCACCCCTATTTGATATTAATATTTGCCTCCAGACTGACACTATTTGCTTGATCCCACATACATGTTGGCCTATATAATTATATATGCGTATACCATGCATATATTCTAGTTTGAGAATATATAATGATATATATATATATATATATATATATATATATATATATATATATATATATATATATATATATGGTTGAAAGATTTTGACTCTTACAAATAACCTTATTCAAATGCCGGCTTTTCTCAGCAACCAAACGATGGATGGGGGATCATGAGAAGACCCAATGTTGGACCCCCTGCCCCTGGGTTAGATAGTGTGTCTGTTCTACTTTTAATTCACTAATTAATTCAGCCGAAATGTTTTCTACTACTCCCTCCTTCCTTTAAAATACTTTCATTCATTATTATTATTATTATTAAATCATGTTTATTCTCAAATATAACTTGTGTTAGTTTAATGGTTGTGGTATAATAGTAAAATTTTGATATAAACTTTGAATATATTTTGTTATTGTGTATTATCATAAAAAAAATTGTAAAATAATCTTGTTATATATTACGATAAATTTAAATCGAATTACAATTGTAAAACTTATCGATAATAAAAATTATAAAAAAACTCCACTTATTGTGCATCTATTTAAAAAAATTTACTAATAATACTTATTAAACCATCAAACTAAATATTCTTAATATAGTACTACTATATATTACGAATATATAGTGGAGTATAATTTTCCCTCTCACATATATAGTGAGATGCATCTAATTTAGTGCACATGAAAGCTGAGCTGTAATTTAGAAGTAGTAGTACTGTATAAGTGTATACTATGTCTCTACCAGGTGCTTCTCGATGCAAGTACCTACCGTCTCTTTCAATCTCTCCGGATTTTTAGGCTGATTTTATTCCTGCATTGAAATATACTAATATTAAATTTTGGTACAAAATTTATAATATTATTAAAAAAAAATGATATTTTCACATGAAAAGTAAGCGACAATAAAAACCTTCATTATAGAATGTATAACGACTATTTTCATATATAAATATCAAAAATTTATATGAAAATATCAGTTTTCAATTATTAACATTTCATACCCTTTATTGCCCATCGATATGGTAAAAAAGTGGTTTCCAAGAAATGCACTTTTCCATTAATTACCCAAAAAAGAAAAAGAATTATGGCAGATTCAATTTCTCTTGTTCACAGAGGTTACAAATTTCTCTTTTTTCTTTGTTTATGTTTTCAATAAAGAATCCCATTTGCTATATAAATAACAATTGCACAAGGAAAATGACTGTAATCACATGCGTTTATATTCAATTAACTTCATCTTAATATTGTAACCTTCTCTGGATGAGAATATTGCTTAATTAGTGCTCTTCTCAGTCTAGCTATTTTAGACATAATTACAGAGAGAGAGAGAGGATTCAGATCTTATGTGGAGCAGGAGTACTACTACTATAATAGTGGACATATAAGTTGGTGACATATAAACATTCTCTTTTGGCGATTGAGTAGTTAACTAGTCAGTACTAGGTGGGGGTACGTACCCCAACATCATGATGTGAAAATTCTGCAAGCCAATTAACCGGATCTATATCTATACTGATCACTACTCTGAACTCTCAACTTGGATTAGAGCCTGACTACACAGTCCTACTATAATAATTGGCTGGGCCTGGATGGCATGGGCATGGCTGCTCCCTTTAAATAAATAAGAAGAAGAAAAGACGACACGAGTTATGAAATCAATGATCATTCCCAGCTCCAAGCTAGTACAAATAACCTCTAGTGTATGAGAAGTGCCACAATCAGATGCGATATACCCCCATATGAGATGGCATCAATATCTATATTATACCAGCTCCTACTACAATTAACCTGGAAGTGCATGCCACAATCAGATGCGAGATAGCATCAATATTTATATCTATATTATAAAGTCTGAGTTGAGGCTGCGATAAAAGTTTCCAAACTTTTTTTATTATTATTCTTTATCTCTATAATCGTAAATATATCGTAAATATATTATGAGATATATGTATATACACAGCACTTATGGCGACAGTTTACTCGTCGTCGTCGTCGTCATAGACCAGAATACTTATATTCGTCATAGATAACTATGTACTATACAACTGTATATATAAATTTTTCCTATATATTATTATTTTATTCTTTTTAGTATTAAATTTTCTTATTTTTTTTAATTTATAACTTTTTTATTTTAACTCACATAATGTACATGTGTATGTAATGAATGCGTGCGTAGGTCACTAATTATATAATGCAGTTAATGTTACATCAAAACTAACTACCGATTAATCATATATAAACATGTATACTGTAGTTTTGTCCAATTCGACCTATTCATTATTGTAAACAGTAATACTACTGGCTAGTAGTAGTAACTTTTTTTTTTAATTTAATTGTCGAAAGGACCAAAACCTTAAATAGTGGGTTAGTGATGACGAGTCACTTTCAGTACTGTCCGGCCTACCATGACTACACAATTCCAAATTGGAATGTCATTCAACCAATTATTGGATCAACTTTAATTTTCTCCATATATATATATATAGAGTCCGGATCCAGTCCGGGATCCCGGACTCTATAAAATCCGGACCTTTATTTATTTTATTTTTTTATTTTTTTTTTGAAACAACTAAAAAAAAAATAAAAAAATTTATGGAATTAAAATTTTTTCATTATAAAGTGTTTTGGGCGTGATTTGGGTACGTATAACAAAATATGGTGGTACAGTCTGTGCAGACTGTACCACCACTTTTTGGTATAGGTATTCAAAACACACCCAAAACATTATATTATGAAAAAATTTCAATTCCATAAAATATTAAATATTTTTTTTTAGTTGTTTTGAAAAAAAAAAGCAAAAAAAAAAAAAAAAAAAAAAGGTCCGGATTTTAAAAAAATCCGGACTCCCGGACCGGATCCGGTGTGTGTGTATATATATATATATATATATATATATATATATATAGGTGAGTCAAGTGAATTACTTCTTCCGTTCTTTAATATAAAACTTTTTAAAGTATTCACAGCAGTTTTTCCAATAAACTCTCTATCCTCACATTTGAAGAATATATCAATAAATCAGTATCCAACAATTTTCTTATCCTTATATAATTTTCTATTTTAATTCCTATATATAATTTGACTCTTCAGGGTGAGGGAATCAAAAGATCGTTCTCTATTTATGTAAAATGACATTTCACACCCTATTTATTACGATTTTATGTTGGTTAAAGGATCTTTATCTCACTTAATTGCTGATTTGGATATGCCTATCAAATTCACTCATTTTTATTTTTTAAACAGAGGATTTAGAGAAGAAAGAGAACTATAAAAAATGAAAAAATCAGTCAAATTTTGATTTTGATCATTTTTATAAAAAATATTACAACTAATTATAAATTTTATTATTTTATAATTAAAATAATGTTGTTTTAGTTCTCATAAACACATAATGATCGTTGCACATTTTGATTTCTAGCAATATCTATTTTTAAATTAAAAAAATTATAATTTTTAAATTCAAACAACAATTACTTTTAAATATAAAATAGTTATAACGTTCAAAACATGATTTGACTGTTGGAACTTTCAAATTTCAAATTTTAAATTTTAAATTTTAAATTTTAAATTTTAAATTTTAAATTTCAAAATTTAATATTTAAGGAATCAATATAAGGAACATGTTGGGTACATAGTAAAAAAATTGAATCCCTATTCTACATAATGACCCAATAGCAGTGCAGAGTAGGGATAGAGATAAGAAAACTGTTGTAAATACTCTTAGAGTTGTGTATAATACAAGTATTAAGAAAATAATTATATAACATTAAATATAATATCAAATATGTAAGACCCCAACTTTTATAAATAAAGATGAATTTTTTATAAATATCATTTTTGAATATTATAGAGTTAATTTGATATAATGTTATAGTTGTGGGTAATATTTATAAATTTTACAAAGTACGCAAGTTGTTATATAATATTCGATTGGTCGGCGAATATTCGTTTTAACAGGGAATATTCGTACAACGGCACAATCATTGGTGGACCCCACAACGGAATTATTGTCGGATTGAAAAAACGATAAAAATATTTTATTAAAAATAACGGCGGAAGTTTTACCATTGATACTGTTGAACTACTCGGTAGTAAAAGTACAGTAATACGTGTAGTTGCATAGTAACACACGGTATTGATTATTAATGCTTATGTGAGAAGTCACTCAGTTTGATTCAATTATTGTTAGTTAATAATATGAATTATTTAGCGATAATGACGTTTTGTTTTATTCGTATTATTAACGTAATAAAACAGAAACATCTTTTTATATAAAACAGAATACTTTATTAAAGTTATTCTATAAATAGAATATATTATATTTTATTTAAAAGATTTTTCTTTAAATATGGACCGTCAGATTAAAATAATCAATCTGGACCGTTCATGGATTAGTTACTATGCATTCTATTTATCTATAAATAGCAGCTCATTCCTTCATTATTTCTTACGAATTCACTGAACTCTAGAGAGAGAAACTATAGAGAGAAACTGTAACGCCCCCAAAATAGGTCCATTCCATCCAACCCATTTTGAGTCGCCAAATACATGGTACAGATAACAACTACAATTTTATTACAACAATTGTCGTGCAAAATACAACAACACATATGCTATGAGTTTGGGTACAAATATATACCAACTGTGACTCATGTCCCAACCTTGGATAGCACGTCACAATGACACATTACATAAAGGTATAGTCAAAAACTGTTTTAGAAATTAGAATCTTTGGGAAGTGCTCAAGGAAACCTTCGTACATGGGAGGTCATGCTTCTAGGTTATGATAGATATCATATGGCCACAGAATTATCCTTGGTTGACCCAATAGACCCCAAAGAAAAATGAGAAGATTACTATCATATTCTTCTCAATGGTGAGTCTTCTCTTGACATATCATTATCTCCACTGTCTCTAATTGAGAATTATACTTCAAACAAACACCAAGATTATATAGGTAATGCTTGTAAATATACTCAGCAAGTAGATGAGCACATCACTGTCTTATAATGACATGAGGTTGTATGTCATTAGACATCTTGTATGATAGTGACAAAACACCCTTCCAACGTTGGGTTCGTCTCACCCTATTTGATTCACCAAAAATAACTACTAAATGATGACCACCGTTCTATTCTCCTGTTACCCCCGCTCGACCCAGCTACACTCTTATTACCTGAAAGGAATTGTGAAACAGAAGGGTGAGCACAACTAGCTCAGTAAAGAATATCATGACTAAAGATAAATAAATTATCAATAGCCTTCAACAGAATTAAATCAGAGATTTAGAACATATGGTAGATGATAAAAAATTTCAACCATAGTTGCAGCGGAACGAGCAATCCATTAGAAGAGTCAAATAGACCATAAAATCTATTATCTTCTCCATGTTAAAAGTCCACCAATAATATTTTATCCCTGTAACATCAATCAACAGTTCCTTTCCACAATCATATGAATAATTCATAAACATAATTGTGATTCTAAATTTCGCATCCAAGACGAAGATAATTTTCATCACCTGTTTTTACCTGAAACATCAAATATCATGGTTATACCAAATCACAGTTCCTGTTCATAATCATACTAATAAATTCATCTTTGCACTACAGACCAAAGATATTCATCAACAAACCATCTTTGCACTACGGGCCAAAGATATTCAATATCAGTTCATCTTCGCATTACAGGCCAAAGATATTCATCACTAATTCATCTTTGCACTACAGGCCAAAGATATTCATCAATAATTCATCTTTGCACTACAGGCCAAAGATATTATTATCTCAAAGAAATATATAATCATTTCAGAATTTATATAACCAATAATTATAACCATGTTGATCAATTCGTCTTTACACTTAAGCTAAAGATATTCAATTATAAATTCAATGGTCATGATCATACCAGTTAACAATTCATCTTTGCACTACAGCCCAAAGATATTCATCAGTCACGATCATACCAATAATTTACCCATCTTTACACTCAAGTGAAAGGTAAATTCAACATTAAGGTTATAAAAATGTTATATATAATAGTAAAATCAATATAATCAAAACATCTAGATTTAATATCAAGAGTAATATTCATAAATCAACTATAATTTGGTTAGAAAAAGAAACCAATTTTGTCATGAATAGTAACTCGTAAATAGTAACTCATGAATAGTAACTCGTGAATAGTAACTCATGAATAGTAACTCGTGAATAGTAGCTCATGAATAATAACTCGTGAATAGTAACTCATGAATAGTAACTCGTGAATAGTAACTCGTGAATAGTAACCCCGACATGAAAAGTTTTAAATTTGATAAAAAGTTCAGATCAATACTTCGGCATAATGATATTGAAGAACATAATATCATTCAAGAAGAAATAACATCCCTTACGATAATATCCCTTACCATCCCTTACTATCCCTTACTATCCCTTACAATCCCTTACTATCCCTTACTATCCCTTACCTCAAAAGAGCAGTACTCCTGACTGGAATAACGCTGAACGAACTTGCACCGTATAGCAACACTCAAGATATCAAAATACTCACAAGAATACACTCGATATAGAGAGAGAAATAGAGAGAAAACTTCAATTTTTGGTGTGATTTTCAATTCTAACCTAAGCACCTATTTATAGGAAATTGCTTAGAACACCAAAGTAGAAAATTGAATATAATAATATATTTATAACCAAATTTTCCTTAGCCCACCACATCAAAAACATATTTTTCACACAAATGCACCAAAAATACAAAACATGTTTTAAACAATTTTTGTAACAAAAATCAATTCAGACTCAATAATTCGGAACTTCAATAATTCGTAATAAATAGCCCTTTTATCAGAAAATTCGAATCTCGCAAGTTTTTATAGGAAATTCAATTCTCTACAACTTTGCAGAAGAAAGTTTTTCTAAATTCCAAGCAGAAATTGACTGAAATCCACAAACGGATGATTTTACAGTCTATAATAAATTTTCGGTCAAGAATTGTGTCCACCAACACACAAAACATGTGTTAAACATTTAATCCAACAAAAATACTTTTCCTTCTCATTTATTCATATATCCCACATTCATTGTAAAAATATCACCATTAATATATTATTAAAATAATATATTTAAATGAATTATTTTATCAAAAAAAGATAAAATATTAATTTACAACAATTGTCACATTATAAATTTTCTCCATCTATATCCACATAAAATCACTATTTTCCTCATCATATAAATCAATAATTAATTATACACAAATAATATTAAAGAACCACATTACTGACAACCAGGCAGTTCCCAGGAAAGAGGGGGCTTTTCAATAAGGATCTCTTCCTTATTGGCGCGCAATTAGATGACCAAACCTCTCCTTAGACAAAACTTTCTAGACATTGCCAATAATGTTATCTAATAATATTATTCAGATAATATGAATTATTGTTCCGATAATAGAAAATACTGTGCAGTGACAATTATTAAAACAACAATAATATAAAATATCAACGCAGCAATTATTGAATCAATAAAATAAAATACTGAACAGTAATTACTGTAACAATTATTGAGTAATGCCTTCTTACGTAAAAATCAATAATTGGTGAAATACCGTGTGCTACTGTGCAACAACGCGTATTACTGTGTTTTAACCACCGGGTATTCCAACAGTGTTAACGGTAACAACTACGCCGTTATTTATAAACAACTTACTCTTGTCGTTTTCTTCATCCAATCGCTCTCCGTTATGGGGCCCACAAAAGACTGCGCCGTCGTACGAATATTCATCGACAGTAAAAATATTCCACGACCAAGCGAATATTCCCCGACAACAATGAATATTTTATAACCACTTGCTTATTTTTGAAAAAAATTCATATATCACCCTTAACTTTAACTTTTTATCAATTTAACCATTTACTAAATAGAAAAATTGAATACTTTTATTTCATAAAATTCGGGGTTTTACAGAAACTATAGAGAGAGAGAAGAAAAGTATTCTGCTACTTAACTACTTCCTTATTTCAGTTCTTCTTTAAAACGGTAAGGGGTGTTATTCTTTCTTATTCATGAAGAGAACTGTTGTTATTCTATTTCTTATTATTTTGTTGGAATAACCTGTATACGCGGTCTTCCCTATACTTGGTGACATTCTTCTATTATTCTGTTGGAACATCCTGTCTGTGTGTTTAAAACCGGACCTGGTTCCATCTTTATTGTCTGTGTGTTTTACACCGGACCTGGTTCCGTCTTTATTATTATTCTGTTGGAACATCCTGTCTGTGTGTTTTACACCGGACCTGATTCCGTCTTTATTATTATTCTGTTGGAACATCCTGTCTGTGTGTTTTATACCAGACCTGGTTCCGTCTTTATTATTATTCTGTTGGAATATTCTGTCTGTGCGTTTTACGCCGGATCTGGTTCCATTATTTATTATTATGTTGGAATAACATGTCTGTGCGGTCTATCGCATGCATGGTGATTTCTTTTGTTATTCCATTCTTTATTATACTCAGTTGGTGAAGTTTTGACTTCTATACTCTATGAAATTTGTGGAATATCCTTGATAATTGCGTTTCATCCAGTATCTTTTCATGAAAATATTTTTCTAAACATTCTTGACTTTTACTCCACAAAACAGTATCATGTTGACAATTTGGACGTTAATTCTTGGATAAATTAATTCTTGAACTTATTTTATTGAATTCTTATATCATTGTCATCATCCTCATGTTTATAAAATGTTGAAAGTCATCTGTGGCCTGTTGTGCATAGATGGACTTGGTATGATTATGACTAGAGATTATTCGGTATAATCATGACCGTAATGTTACAAATGATGTGGTAAAAGTTCTAATTGGCCCGTAGTGCATTGATGGACAGTTGTTGGCATGATCATAACCATTAATGAATACACGAATATCCTTGGCCGTAGTGTAGGGGTGATTCGATGATGTGGATTGTAAGACCCCGAATTTTATGAAATAAAAGTATTCAATTTTTCTTATAATTACTATTCAGTAAATGGTTAAATTGATAAAAGTTTAAAGTTATGAGTGAAATATGATTTTTTTTCAAAATAAGCAAGTGGTTATAAAATAATCATTGTTGTCGGGGAATATTCGTTTGGTCGTGAAATATTCTTTCTGTCGGGGAATATTCGTACGACGGCGCAGCCATTTGTGGGCCCCATAACAGAATAACTGTCGGGTGAAGAAAACGACAAATTTGAGTTTTTACAAATAACGGCGTAGTTGTTACCGTTAACACTGTTAGAATACCCGGTGGTTAAAATACAGTAATACGCGTTATTGCACAGTAGCACACGGTATTGCATAGTATTTTTGAAATTATTGATTCTTACGTAAGAAGACACTACTCAATAATTGTTACAATAGTTACTGTTCAATATTTTATATTATTGATTCAATAATTGCTACATTAAAATTTTATGTTATTGTTGTTCAATAATTGTCATTGCACCGTATTTTCCATTATCAGATCAATAATTCATATTATTTGAATAATATTATTAGATAACATTATTGGCAATGTCTAGAAAGTTCTGTCTAAGGAGAGGTTTGGTCACCTAATTGCGCGCCAGTAAGGAAAAATTCTTATTGGAAAGCCCCCTCTTTCCTGGGAACGACTTGGTTGTCATAAATGTGATTCTGTAATATTATTTGTGAATAATTAATTATTGATTCATATGATAAGAAAATATTTATTTTATGTGGATATAAATGAGGGATATATTTTTGTGGTTAAAAAATGAAGGAGTTAATGTTGAGATTTTTATCCGTATTTTTGTCGGAATGGAGGTATTAAAAATCAGGGTTTTTGAGATATTTTGCGGGGGTTATAATTTTTAATCCGACCGTTGGATCGTGGTAATTTTTGGATATGTTATACATATATAAGTTGAGTATATGCCCACAAATTTTGAACCGTTAAAAATGGACGTATGATTTGTTATGAATTTTAAGAGGTGGCTGATTCAGAAATCAGGTTATAAATCATTTTTGGTGGAAAATTCTAGAATTGGTGGGCCCCACTTGTGGTTGGTGAAGAAATGTGCTGAATTATATTTCAAATGTGGTGGGTGGGAATAGTAGCAGGTAAAGCCATCAGGTTGCAGGTCAAACCTACCAAAATTTTCCTATAAATAGAGGGCTAAGTTAGAATTGAAAATCACACCAGAAACATAAGCTTTCTCTCTTTCTCTCTCTATATTATGAAGCATATTTTGTGAGTATTTAGATACTTTGAGAGTTGCTATTCAGTGCAAGTTTCCTTCGGCTTTGCATTCCAGTCAGAAGTACTGCTCTTTTGAGGTAAGGGATTGTAAGGGATTGTAAGGGATTGTAAGGGATAGTAAGGGATAGTAAGGGATTTTAAGGGTTGTTATGTTTTTCAGTTTCGTAATTTTTCTGAACTTCAAAAATTCTGGAAAAATTTGAAATGATATTTTGATGAGTTTTATTGATTGTGTCCAAAAATGGTGATTTTTGGATGTATAGATTGAGAGTTATGAATTTTATGAGAAAAGACTATTTTAAAAGTAACTGCTTATAATTTCTTGTGGTTAACTCCAAAATTGATGAAATTTTTATTGGGAGTACATGTATATGATGGAAGTATACTCTGTTAATTTCAGAATTTTTGGACAAAAGTATAATTTTTGATAAATGTCTAAATATTCGGTTGTTTGGCCATATGAAAAATAGTAAATGACTTTTAAAAATTCTGAGAAAAATATATGTTCACTATGAGACTATATTATGCTAAATCTCAGAAAAGAAATATTTTTGGGACTGATTTGGTATTTTTCATGAAAATGGTCTAGTTATGAGTAAATGAATTAAATATGTTTTGTGAAGTAAGAAAATTGAAAAATAGGATTTTATGACTTGAGAATCCTATATGAGGTATATGCAGATTTTTGATAAGGTTTTTGGTTATTGATGATGAAATTGTAAGAGTTGGCATTTTATGATGATTAAATGCATTAATTAGTAAAGTGTAAACAATTTAAATAAATTGTTTATAAATTTAAGTAATGTTATTCTTTCAATATCATTATACCGAAATACTGGTATGAATTTTATTGTAGAATTTCTATCTTTTGTGTCGGGGTTACTATTCATGAGTTACGAATATTACTCTTGAGATTAAAACTATATGTTGATCATATTATTTTTATCATCATATATAACATTTTTATAACCCTGATGTTGAAATTCTCTTTCACTGGAGTGTAAAGATGGGTAGATTATTGGTATGATCATGACTAGGGTTCTCTTTGGCCTGTAGTGCAAAGTTGAATTGTGACTGGTATGATCATGACCATTGAATTTATAATTGAATATCTTAAGCTTAAGTGCAAAGGTGAATTGATCAACATGGTTATAATTATTGTTTATATAAATTCTAAAATGATTATATATTTCTTTGAGATATGAATATATTTGGCCTGTAGTGCAAATATGAATTGTTGATGAATATCTTTGGCATGTAGTGCAAAGATGGCCTATTGATGAATATCTTTGGCCTGTAGTGCAAAGATGAACTGTTGTTGAATATCTTTGGCCCGTAGTGCAAAGATGGTTTGTTGATGAATATCTTTGGCCCGTAGTGCAAAGATGGTTTGTTGATGAATATCTTTGGCCCGTAGTGCAAAGATGGATTTGTTAGTATGATTATAAACAGGAATTGTGATTTGGTATAACCATGATCTTTGATGTTTCAGGTAAAGACAGGTGATGAAAATATTCTTCGTCCTGGGTGCGAAGAAAAATTTATAGTCACAATTATGATTATGAGTTATTCATATGATTGTGGAAAGGAACTGTTGAGTGATGTTACATGGATAAAACATTGTTGGTGGATTTTTAACATGGAGAAGATAATAGACTTTATAGTCTATTTGACTCTTCTAATGGATTGCTCGTTCCGCTGCAACTATGGTTGAAATTTGAATCATTTACCATATGTTCTAAATCTCTGATTTATTGTTGATAAAGGCTATTGATAATTGAATTATCTTTAGTCATGATATTCTTTACTGAGCTAGTTGTGCTCACCCTTCTATTTCACAATTCCTTTCAGGTAATAAGAGTGTAGCTGGGTCGAGCGGGGGTAACAAGGGAATAGAACGGTGGTCATCATTTAGTAGTTATATTTGGTGAAGAAAATAGGGTGAGGCAAACCCAACGTTGGAAGGGTGTTTTGTCACTATCATACAAGATGTCTAATGACATACAACCTCGTGTCATCATAAGACAGGGTTGTGCTCATCCACTTGCTGAGTATATCTATGGGCACTACCTATATAATCTTGGTGTTTGTTTGAAGTATAATTCTCAATTAGAGACAGTGGAGATAATGATAAGTTAAGAGAAGACTCACCGTTGGGAAGAATATGATAGTAATCTTCTCGTTTTTCTTTAGGGTCTATTGGGTCAACCAAGGATAATTCTGTGGCCATATGATATCTATCATAACCTAGACGCGTGGCCTCCCATGTACGAAGGTTTCCTTGAGCACTTCCCAAAGATTCTAATTTCTAAAACAATTTTTGACTATACCTTTATGTAAGGTGTTATTGTGAGGTGATGTCCACGGTTGGAACATAAGTCACATTTGGTATATATTTGTATCCAAACTCACAGCATATGTGTTGTTGTATTTTGCACGACAATTGTTGTAATAAAGTTGTAGTTGTTTTCTGTACCATGTATTTGACGACTCAGAATGGGTTGGGTGGAATGGACCTATTTTAGGGTTGTCACATGGATTATTTTATTAAGCTGAGTTTCAGCGATAACAGTGTTGAAAAACCTTTTAAAACATAGAAGATAGTAGATTTTATTTTCTACTTGACTCTTTTAATGGATTGCTTGTTCCGCTACAGTTAAACTTGATGTTCGTTATATTTTATCAGTTTAACACTGTTGAAGGCTAATGATAATTTATTCTGCATTATCTTAGTCATAATATTTCTTACTGGGCTAGTTGAGCTCACCCTTTCTTTCACTGTTCTCTTCAGGAAATGAGAATATAGCTGGGACGAGTCGGGGAACGGAGTGATGGACCAGATGATATTATTAGTAGTCCTCACTATTCTATGTAATAGTGTGATAATAATTGTAATGATGACTCCTTTTGAGTATGGATACTCTGTAACGACCCCAAAATAGGTCCATTCCATCCAACCTATTCTGAGTCGCCAAATACATGGTACAGAAAACAACTGTAACTTTATTACAACAATTGTCGTGCAAAATACAACAACACAGATGCTGTGAGTTTGGATACAAATATATACCAAATGTGACTCATGTTCCAACCGTGGACATCACCTCACAATGACACCTTACATAAAGGTATAGTCAAAAACTGTTTTAGAAATTAGAATCTTTGGGAAGTGCTCAAGGAAACCTTCGTACATTGGAGGCCATGATTCTAGGTTATGATAGATATCATATGGCCACAGAATTATTCTTGGTTGACCCAAAGACCCCAAAGAAAAATGAGAAGATTACTATCATATTCTTCCCAATGGTGAGTCTTCTCTTGACTTATCATTATCTCCACTGTATCTAACTGAGAATTATACTTTAAACAAACACCAAGATTATATAGGTAGTGCTCGTATATATACTCAGCAAGTGGATGAGCACATCCCTGTCTTATGATGACACGAGGTTGTATGTCGTTAGACATCTTGTATGATAGTGGCAAACCACCCTTCCAACGTTGGGTACACCTTACCCTATTGGATTCACCAAATAAAACTACTAAATGAACTTTTCTATACTGCTTCGGGAGAACATCCACAGCTAGAGACCAACGTTCTATTTCCCCGTTACCCTCGCTCGACCCAGCTACACTCTTATTACCTGAAAGGAATTGTGAAGCAAAAGGGTGAGCACAACTAGCTCAGTAAAGAATATCATGACTAAAGATAATTAAATTATCAATAGCCTTCATCAATAATAAATCAGAGATTTAGAACATATGGTAAATGATAAAAATTTCAACCATAGTTGCAGCGGAACGAGCAATCCATTAGAAGAGTCAAATAGACTATAAAGTCTATTATCTTCTCCATGTTAAAAATCCACCAACAATGTTTTAGACCTTCATTTGTAACCACAAAAATATATCCCTCATTTATATCCACATAAAATAAATATTTCCTTATCATATGAATCAATAATTAATTATTCACAAATAATATTACAGAATCACATTTATGACAACCAGGCCGTTCCCAGGAAAGAGGGGGCTTTCCAATAAGGATTTCTCCTTACTGGCGCGCAATTAGATGACCAAACCTCTCCTTAGACAGAACTTTCTAGACATTGCCAATAATGTTATCTAATAATATTATTCAAATAATATGAATTATTGATCTGATAAAGGAAAATACTGTGCAGCAACAATTATTGAAACAACAATAATATAAAATATCAACGCAACAATTATTGAATCAATAAAATAAAATATTGAACAGTAATTACTGTAACAATTACTGAGTAGTGCCTTCTTACGTAAGAATCAATAATTGGTGCAATACCGTGTGCTACTGTATTTTAACCACCGAGTATTCCAACAGTATTAACGGTAACAACTACGCCGTTATTTGTAAAAACTTAAATTTGTCGTTTTCTTCACCCGACAGTTATTCTGTTATGGGGCCCACAAATAGCTGCGCCGTCGTACGAATATTCCCCGACAGAAAGAATATTCCACGACCAAACGAATATTCCCCGACAACAATGATTATTTTATAACCACTTGCTTATTTTAAAAAAAAATTCATATTTCACCCATAACTTTAAACTTTTATCAATTTAACTATTTACTAAACAGAAAAATTGAATAATTTTATTTCATAAAATTCGGGGTCTTACAATCTCCCCTCCTTATGAAATTTCGTCCCCGAAATTTACGTACCTGGTATTTCAAAGAGTTGAGAATACCTTGCTTTCATTTCAGATTCCATCTTCCCTGTCATCATGATTTCTCCATTGCCCATCTCCTGTATTTCAGATATCATTCTAGAATACAGCTTCAAAACAAGGGTTAATTGAACAAATTAACATATCACATAATATCCCGATATTATGACTGACCAACAAATAAGCTTAGGCAGGACACACTAGCGAAGGATTTACTCAACTCTCTCCCCTCCTAGTTTTATTCCCCGATCTCCGCCAGAGATCATATCCCTAAGCTCTGATACCACCTGTAACTCACGTCCCATCAGTGGACAGCACCTTACAGTGGTACCTATCAGTTTGCCACCGCAGAACGGCGTCCCCTACGGAGAGTCTGGCTTCGGTGCATCCCCCATCAACAGGAAGTCACCAGCGAGAGGCTCGGGGCTCTTTACTTATAGCTCTGATACCAACTGTGACAACCCCAAAATAGGTCCATTCCACCCAACCCATTCTGAGTCGTCAAATACATGGTACAGAAAATAACTACAACTTTATTACAACAATTGTCGTGCAAAATACAACAACACATATGCTGTGAGTTTGGATACAAATATATACCAAATGTGACTCATGTTCCAACCGTGGACATCACCTCACAATAACACCTTACATAAAGGTATAGTCAAAAACTGTTTTAGAAATTAGAATCTTTGGGAAGTGCTCAAGGAAACCTTCGTACATGGGAGGCCACGCATCTAGGTTATGATAGATATCATATGGCCACAGAATTATCCTTGGTTGACCCAATAGACCCCAAAGAAAAACGAGAAGATTACTATCATATTCTTCCCAATGGTGAGTCTTCTCTTGACTTATCATTATCTCCACTGTCTCTAATTGAGAATTATACTTCAAACAAACACCAAGATTATATAGGTAGTGCCCATAGATATACTCAGCAAGTGGATGAGCACAACCCTGTCCTATGATGACACGAGGTTGTATGTCATTAGACATCTTGTATGATAGTGACAAAACACCCTTCCAACGTTGGGTTCGCCTCACCCTATTTTCTTCACCAAATATAACTACTAAATGATGACCACCGTTCTATTCCCTTGTTACCCCCGCTCGACCCAGCTACACTCTTATTACCTGAAAGGAATTGTGAAGCAAAAGGGTGAGCACAACTAGCTCAGTAAAGAATATCATGACTAAAGATAATTAAATTATCAATAGCCTTCATCAATAATAAATCAGAGATTTAGAACATATGGTAAATGATAAAAATTTCAACCATAGTTGCAGCGGAACGAGCAATCCATTAGAAGAGTCAAATAGACTATAAAGTCTATTATCTTCTCCATGTTAAAAATCATCAACAATGTTTTATCCCTGTAACATCAATCAACAATTCTGGTCCACAATCATATGAATAAATCATAACTGTAGTTCTAAATTTTTCTTCTCATCCAGGACGAAGATAATTTTCATCACCTATCTTTACCTGAAACATCAAAGATCATGGTTATACCAAATCACATTTCCTGTTCATAATCATACTAATAACTTCATCTTTGCACTACGGGCCAAAGATATTCATCAACAAGTCATCTTTGCACTACAGGCCAAAGATATTCAACAACAATTCATCTTTGCACTACAGGCCAAAGATATTCATCAACATTTCATCTTTGCACTACAGGCCAAAGATATTCATCAACAATTCATCTTTGCACTACAGGCCAAAGATATTAATATCTCAAAGAAATATATAATCATTTCAGAATTTATATAAACAATAATTATAACCATGTTGATCAATTCACCTTTGCACTTAAGCTTAAGATATTCAATTATAAATTCAATGGTCATGATCATACCAGTCACAATTCAACTTTGCACTACAGGCCAAAGAGAACCCTAGTCATGATCATACCAATAATCTACCCATCTTTACACTCCAGTGAAAGAGAATTTCAACATCAGGGTTATAAAAATGTTATATATGATGATAAAAATAATATGATCAACATATAGTTTTAATCTCAAGAGTAATATTCGTAACTCATGAATAGTAACCCCGACACAAAAGATAGAAATTCTACAATAAAATTCATACCAATATTTCGGTATAATGATATTGAAAGAATAACATTACTTAAATTTATAAACAATTTATTTTAATTGTTTACACTTTACTAATTAATGCATTTAATCATCATAAAATGCCAACTCTTACAATTTCATCATCAATAACCAAAACCCTCATCAAAAATCTGCATATACCTCATATAGGATTCTCAAGCCATAAAATCCTATTTTCCAATTTTCTTTCTTCACAAAACATATTTAATTCATTTACTCATAACTAGACCATTTTCATAAAAAATACCAAATCAGTTCCAAAAATATTTCTTTTCTGAGATTTAGCATAATATAGTCCCATAGTGAACATATATTTTTCTCAGAATTTTTAAAAGTCATTTACTATTTTTCATATGGCCAAAATAGCCGAATATTTAGACATTTATCAAAAATTGTACTTTTGTCTAAAAATTCTGAAATTTACAGAGTATACTTCTATCATATACATGTACTCCCAATAAAAATTTCATCAATTTTGGAGTTAACCACAAGGAATTATAAGCTGTTACTTTTAAAATAGTCTTTTCTCATAAAATTCATAACTCTCAATCTATACATCCAAAAATCACCATTTTTGGACACAATCAAGAAAACTCATCAAAATATCATTTCAAATTTTTCCAGAATTTTTGAAGATCAGAAAAATTACGAAACTGAAAATCATAACAACCCTTAAAATCCCTTAATATCCCTTACCTCAAAAGAGCAGTACTTCTGACTGGATATCAGATATGATGCTGAAGAAAACTTGCACTGATGAATAGCAACTCACCAAGTATCTAAAAACTCACAAAATATGCTTCATAATATAGAGAGAGAAAGAGAGAAAGCTTATGTTTCTGGTGTGATTTTCAATTCTAACTTAGCCCTCTATTTATAGGAAAATTTTGGTAGGTTTGACCTGCAACCTGATGGCTTTACCTGCTACTATTCCCACCCACCACATTTGAAATATAATTCAGCACATTTCTTCACCAACCACAAGTGGGGCCCACCAATTCTAGAATTTTCCACCAAAATGATTTATAACCTGATTTCTGAATCCAGTCATCTCGTAAAATTCATAACAAATCATACGTTCATTTTTAACGGTTCAAAATTTGTGGACATATACTCAACTTATATATGTATAACATATCCAAAAATTACCACGATCCAACGGTCGGATTAAAAATTATAACCCCCGCAAAATATCTCAAAAACCCTGATTTGATTTTTAATACCTCCATTCCGACAAAAATACTGATAAAAACCTCAACATTAACTCCTTCATTTTTAACCACAAAAATATATCCCTCATTTATATCCACATAAAATAAATATTTCCTTATCATATGAATCAATAATTAATTATTCACAAATAATATTACAGAATCACATTTATGACAACCAGGCCGTTCCCAGGAAAGAGGGGGCTTTCCAATAAGGATTTCTCCTTACTGGCGCGCAATTAGATGACCAAACCTCTCCTTAGACAGAACTTTCTAGACATTGCCAATAATGTTATCTAATAATATTATTCAAATAATATGAATTATTGATCTGATAAAGGAAAATACTGTGCAGCAACAATTATTGAAACAACAATAATATAAAATATCAACGCAACAATTATTGAATCAATAAAATAAAATATTGAACAGTAATTACTGTAACAATTATTGAGTAGTGCCTTCTTACGTAAGAATCAATAATTGGTGCAATACCGTGTGCTACTGTATTTTAACCACCGGGTATTCCAACAGTATTAACGGTAACAACTACGCCGTTATTTGTAAAAACTCAAATTTGTCGTTTTCTTCACCCGACAGTTATTCGTTATGGGGCCCACAAATAGCTGCGCCGTCGTACGAATATTCCCCGACAGAAAGAATATTCCACGACCAAACGAATATTCCCCGACAACAATGATTATTTTATAACCACTTGCTTATTTTGAAAAAAAAAATCATATTTCACCCATAACTTTAAACTTTTATCAATTTAACTATTTACTAAACAGAAAAATTGAATAATTTTATTTCATAAAATTCGGGGTCTTACAATCTCCCCTCCTTATGAAATTTCGTCCCCGAAATTTACGTACCTGGTATTTCAAAGAGTTGAGAATACCTTGCTTTCATTTCAGATTCCATCTTCCCTGTCATCATGATTTCTCCATTGCCCATCTCCTGTATTTCAGATATCATTCTAGAATACAGCTTCAAAACAAGGGTTAATTGAACAAATTAACATATCACATAATATCCCGATATTATGACTGACCAACAAATAAGCTTAGGCAGGACACACTAGCGAAGGATTTACTCAACTCTCCCCTCCTAGTTTTATTCCCCGATCTCCGCCAGAGATCATATCCCTAAGCTCTGATACCACCTGTAACTCACGTCCCATCAGTGGACAGCACCTTACAGTGGTACCTATCAGTTTGCCACCGCAGAACGGCGTCCCCTACGGAGAGTCTGGCTTCGGTGCATCCCCCATCAACAGGAAGTCACCAGCGAGAGGCTCGGGGCTCTTTACTTATAGCTCTGATACCAACTGTGACAACCCCAAAATAGGTCCATTCCACCCAACCCATTCTGAGTCGTCAAATACATGGTACAGAAAACAACTATAACTTTATTACAACAATTGTCGTGCAAAATACAACAACACATATGCTGTGAGTTTGGATACAAATATATACCAAATGTGACTCATGTTCCAACCGTGGACATCACCTCACAATAACACCTTACATAAAGGTATAGTCAAAAACTGTTTTAGAAATTAGAATCTTTGGGAAGTGCTCAAGGAAACCTTCGTACATGGGAGGCCACGCATCTAGGTTATGATAGATATCATATGGCCACAGAATTATCCTTGGTTGACCCAATAGACCCCAAAGAAAACGAGAAGATTACTATCATATTCTTCCCAATGGTGAGTCTTCTCTTGACTTATCATTATCTCCACTGTCTCTAATTGAGAATTATACTTCAAACAAACACCAAGATTATATAGGTAGTGCCCATAGATATACTCAGCAAGTGGATGAGCACAACCCTGTCCTATGATGACACGAGGTTGTATGTCATTAGACATCTTGTATGATAGTGACAAAACACACTTCCAACGTTGGGTTCGCCTCACCCTATTTTCTTCACCAAATATAACTACTAAATGATGACCACCGTTCTATTCCCTTGTTACCCCCGCTCGACCCAGCTACACTCTTATTACCTGAAAGGAATTGTGAAGCAAAAGGGTGAGCACAACTAGCTCAGTAAAGAATATCATGACTAAAGATAATTAAATTATCAATAGCCTTCATCAATAATAAATCAGAGATTTAGAACATATGGTAAATGATAAAAATTTCAACCATAGTTGCAGCGGAACGAGCAATCCATTAGAAGAGTCAAATAGACTATAAAGTCTATTATCTTCTCCATGTTAAAAATTCATCAACAATGTTTTATCCCTGTAACATCAATCAACAATTCTGGTCCACAATCATATGAATAAATCATAACTGTAGTTCTAAATTCCTCTTCTCATCCAGGACGAAGATAATTTTCATCACCTATCTTTACCTGAAACATCAAAGATCATGGTTACACCAAATCACATTTCCTGTTCATAATCATACTAATAACTTCATCTTTGCACTACGGGCCAAAGATATTCATCAACAAGTCATCTTTGCATTACAGGCCAAAGATATTCATCAACAATTCATCTTTGCACTACAGGCCAAAGATATTCATCAATATTTCATCTTTGCACTACAGGCCAAAGATATTCATCAACAATTCATCTTTGCACTACAGGCCAAAGATATTAATATCTCAAAGAAATATATAATCATTTCAGAATTTATATAAACAATAATTATAACCATGTTGATCAATTCACCTTTGCACTTAAGCTTAAGATATTCAATTATAAATTCAATGGTCATGATCATACCAGTCACAATTCAACTTTGCACTACAGGCCAAAGAGAACCCTAGTCATGATCATACCAATAATCTACCCATCTTTACACTCCAGTGAAAGAGAATTTCAACATCAGGGTTATAAAAATGTTATATATGATGATAAAAATAATATGATCAACATATAGTTTTAATCTCAAGAGTAATATTCGTAACTCATGAATAGTAACCCCGACACAAAAGATAGAAATTCTACAATAAAATTCATACCAATATTTCGGTATAATGATATTGAAAGAATAACATTACTTAAATTTATAAATAATTTATTTTAATTGTTTACACTTTACTAATTAATGCATTTAATCATCATAAAATGCCAACTCTTACAATTTCATCATCAATAACCAAAATCCTCATCAAAAATCTGCATATACCTCATATAGGATTCTCAAGCCATAAAATCCTATTTTCTAATTTTCTTTCTTCACAAAACATATTTAATTCATTTACCCATAACTAGACCATTTTCATAAAAAATACCAAATCAGTTCCAAAAATATTTCTTTTCTGAGATTTAGCATAATATAGTCCCATATTGAACATATATTTTTCTCAGAATTTTTAAAAGTCATTTACTATTTTTCATATGGCCAAAATAGTCGAATATTTAGACATTTATCAAAAATTGTACTTTTGTCTAAAAATTTTGAAATTTACAGAGTATACTTCTATCATATACATGTACTCCCAATAAAAATTTCATCAATTTTGGAGTTAACCACAAGGAATTATAAGCTGTTACTTTTAAAATAGTCTTTTCTCATAAAATTCATAACTCTCAATCTATACATCCAAAAATCACCATTTTTGGACACAATCAAGAAAACTCATCAAAATATCATTTCAAATTTTTCCAGAATTTTTGAAGATCAGAAAAATTACGAAACTGAAAATCATAACAACCCTTAAAATCCCTTAATATCCCTTACCTCAAAAGAGCAGTACTTCTGACCGGATATCAGATATGATGCTGAAGAAAACTTGCACTGATGAATAGCAACTCACCAAGTATCTAAAAACTCACAAAATATGCTTCATAATATAGAGAGAGAAAGAGAGAAAGCTTATGTTTCTGGTGTGTTTTTCAATTCTAACTTAGCCCTCTATTTATAGGAAAATTTTGGTAGGTTTGACCTGCAACCTGATGGCTTTACCTGCTACTATTCCCACCCACCACATTTGAAATATAATTCAGCACATTTCTTCACCAACCACAAGTGGAGCCCACCAATTCTAGAATTTTCCACCAAAAATGATTTATAACCTGATTTCTGAATCAGCCACCTCTTAAAATTCATAACAAATCATACGTCCATTTTTAACGGTTCAAAATTTGTGGACATATACTCAACTTATATATGTATAACATATCCAAAAATTACCACGATCCAACGGTCGGATTAAAAATTATAACACCCGCAATATTTCTCAAAAACCCTGATTTGATTTTTAATACCTCCATTCCGATAAAAATACTGATAAAACACCTCAACATTAACTCCTTCATTTGTAACCACAAAAATATATCCCTCATTTATATCCACATAAAATAAATATTTCCTTATCATATGAATCAATAATTAATTATTCACAAATAATATTACAGAATCACATTTATGACAACCAGGCCGTTCCCAGGAAAGAAGGGTCTTTCCAATAAGGATTTCTCCTTACTGGCGCGCAATTAGATGACCAAACCTCTCCTTAGACAGAACTTTCTAGACATTGCCAATAATGTTATCTAATAATATTATTCAAATAATATGAATTATTGATCTGATAAAGGAAAATACTGTGCAGCAACAATTATTGAAACAACAATAATATAAAATATCAACGCAACAATTATTGAATCAATAAAATAAAATATTGAACAGTAATTACTGTAACAATTACTGAGTAGTGCCTTCTTACGTAAGAATCAATAATTGGTGCAATACCGTGTGCTACTGTATTTTAACCACCGAGTATTCCAACAGTATTAACGGTAACAACTACGCCGTTATTTGTAAAAATTTAAATTTGTCGTTTTCTTCACCCGACAGTTATTCTGTTATGGGGCCCACAAATAGCTGCGCCGTCGTACGAATATTCCCCGACAGAAAGAATATTCCACGACCAAACGAATATTCCCCGACAACAATGATTATTTTATAACCACTTGCTTATTTTAAAAAAAAATCATATTTCACCCATAACTTTAAACTTTTATCAATTTAACCATTTACTAAATAGAAAAATTGAATAATTTTATTTCATAAAATTCGGGGTCTTACAACGGGCCAAAGATATTCATCCACAGGTCATATTTGCACTACAGGCCAAAGATATTCATCAGCAGGTAATCTTTGCACTACGGGCCAAAGATATTAATATCTCAAAGAAATATATAATCATTTCAGAATTTGTATAAACAATAATTATAACTATGTTGATCAATTCACCTTTGCACTTAAGCTAAAGATATTCAGTTATAAATTCAATGGTCATGATCATACCAGTCACAATTCAACTTTGCACTACAGGCCAAAGAGAACCCTAGTCATGATCATACCAATAATCTACCCATCTTTACACTCCAGTGAAAGAGAATTTTAACATCAGGGTTATAAAAATGTTATATATGATGATACAAATAATATGATCAACATATAGTTTTAATCTCAAGAGTAATATTCGTAACTCATGAATAGTAAATCGTGAATAGTAACTCATGAATAATAACCCCGACACAAAAGATAGAAATTCCACAATAAAATCCATACCAATATTTCGGTATAATGATATTGAAAGAATAATATTTCTTAAGCTTATAAACAATTTATTTTAATTGTTTACACTTTACTAAATAATACATTTAATCATTCTAAAATATCAAATTCATAAGATTTTATCACCAATAATCAAAACCCTCATCAAAAATCTGCATACACCTCATATAGGATTCTCAAAGTCATAGAATCCTATTTTCTAATTTTCTTACTTCACAAAACATATTTAATTCATTTACTCATAACTAGACTATTTTCATGAAAAATACCAAATCAGTTCTAAAAATATTTCTTTTCTCAGATTTAGCATAATATAGTCCCATAGTGAACATATATTTTTCTCAGAATTTTTAAAAGTCATTTACTATTTTTCATATGGCCAAAACAGCCGAATATTTAGACATTTATCAAAAATTATACTTTTATCCAAAAATTCTGAAATTCATAGAGTATACTCCTATCATATACATGTACTCCCAATAAAAATTTCATCAATTTTGGAGTTAACCACAAGAAGTTATAAGCGATAACTTTTAAAATAGTCTTTTCTTATAAAATTCATAACTCTTAATCTATACATCCAAAAATCACCATTTTAGGACACAATCAAGAAAACTCATCAAAATATCATTTCAAATTTTTTCAGAATTTTCTGAAGGTCAGAAAAATTACGAAACTGAAAAACATAACAACCCTTAAAATTCCTTACTATCTCTTACCTCAAAAGAGCAGTACTTCTGATCGGTATGCAAAGCCGAAGGAAACTTGCACTGAATAGCAACTCTCAAAGTATCTAAATACTCACAAAATATGCTTCATAATATAGAGAGAGAAAGAGAGAAAACTTGTTTCTGGTGTGATTTTCAATTCTAACTTAGCCCTCTATTTATAGGAAAATTTTAGTAGGCTTGACCTGCAACCTGATGGCTTTACCTGCTACTATTCTCACCCACCACATTTGAAATATAATTCAGCACATTTCTTAACCAACCACAAGTGGGGCCCACCAATTCTAAAATTTTCCATCAAAATGATAAACTCTGAAAATTCAACAATTTCTGAACCAGTCATCTTGTAAAATTCATAATAAATCATACGTTCATTTTTAACGGTTCAAAATTTGTGGGCATATACTCAACTTATATATGTATAACATATCCAAAAATTATCACGATCCAACGGTCGGATTAAAAATTATAACCCCCGCAAAATATCTCAAAAACCCTGATTTTTAATACCTCCATTCCGACAAAAATACGGATAAAAACTTCAACATTAACTCCTTCATTTTTAACCACAAAAATATATCCCTCGTTTATATCCACATAAAATAAATATTTCCTTATCATATGAATCAATAATTAATTATTCACAAATAATATTACAGAATCACATTTATAACAACCAGGCCGTTCCCAGGAAAGAGGGGGCTTTCCAATAAGAATTTTTTTTCTTACTGGCGCGCAATTAGGTGACCAAACCTCTCCTTAGACAGAACTTTCTAGACATTGCCAATAATATTATGTAATAATATTATTCAAATAATATGAATTATTGATCTGATAATGGGAAATACTATGCAGTGACAATTATTGAACAACAATAATATAAAATTTCAACGTAGCAATTATTGAATCAATAAAATAAAATATTGAACAGTAATTACTGTAACAATTATTGAGTAGTGCCTTCTTACGTAAGAATCAATAATTTTAAAAATACTATGCAATACCGTGTGCTATTGTGCAATAACGCGTATTACTGTATTTTAACCACCTGGTATTCCAACAGTGTTAACGGTAACAACTACGCCGTTATTTGTAAAAACTCAAATTTGTTATTTTCTTCACCCGACAGTTATTCGTTATGGGGCCCACAAATAGCTGCGCCGTCGTACGAATATTCCCCGACAGAAAGAATATTCCCCGACAACAATGATTATTTTATAACCACTTGCTTATTTTGAAAAATTCATATTTCACCCATAACTTTAAACTTTTATCAATTTAACCATTTACTGAATAGTAATTATAAGAAAAATTGAATACTTTTATTTCATAAAATTCGGGGTCTTACATATTCTCTAGAAGATAATATTTGTATTCAAACTCACAGTTTATATTTTGTTGTATTGTACACGACAGTTGTATTAGTAAGTTGTATTTGAATTCTGTACCATGTATCTGTGACCCAAGATGGGTGATGTATACTTATTTTTGGGGGGTCACAAAATATCTATATTATTCTTGTACTGAAAAAAGAGATTGTTATTTATTAAATAACAAATAGTGAGGGAACTAAAATTATATTTAATATTTAAAATAATATTAAAAATTAAATAATTAATATTTACTTGAAATTCTAAAACGTCATCTATTAAGGAATAATTTTTTTTACCTAAAATATTTTATATTAAGGGATGAATGGAGTACTCAATAACTTATACGAGTTAGTTGTGTTTTTAATGACAACATTTAAATAGTATTTTGCGACGATGTTCTACATATATTTGTGTGGGATTAGTTACTTGTTGCCATCAATATTCAATGAAGGAATACTTATGACCCACGTTATAATATCCAAAAATTTAAAGTTGCATATTAAGTTTAACTACTCAAACAACCACGCACTAATAGAATTGCCATCCACACACGCGCGCGCGCGCGCGCGCGCACACACACACACATATATATATATATATATATATATATATATATATATATATATATATATATATATATGTGTTTTCATTCGTGAGAATCAGTTATCACGGTACTATTTCAGCAACCATAATTTATACCGTTGATCTCAATATTAGATGTTATGAATTAAGAATAATGCTAGAGACACAAACTATTTTATAAACATTTTATAAATTGCTGATGTGGCATACTCCACGTCAGCATATTATGTGAGACCGAAGATTACATTGAAACAATTTGTTGATCAATACGCTCAGGTGGAGTATGCCACATCAGTAGTTTGTAAAATATTTATAAAATAGTTTGTGTCTGTAGCACTACTCATGAATTAAAGACAATTTCTCACCTATCGCGGTACAATCACTTGTAACAGCAACTGAAATTACAAGAATACCCCTATAATCCACTGCACCCTGTACGGCAGCCCTGTGTTTTGCTTCCCTTCCGTTTCTTTTTTTTACCGCATGGGTTTGTCAAATATAAGTAGCAAGGATAGGCTAGTTAGTTAATCATGTAGGACTCTTTTATTTAGAGTAGCAGTAAATGTTTTTAAGTTGCATAAATGCTTAGTTAATTATTTGTACTGTTAGGAAGAAAAAAAATGAATATTAATATTACTAGTTTACTAGTAGTATTGATATGAAAAAAAATTCAACAATTCTAATTAGAATGGTAATTTTTTTATTTTTAATTAAATATTATCACTGTATTAATTTTAATATTTAATATTAATATTAATAATAGTTAGGCCAAATTGTATACACTGACTAGGAGTAGTATAATTCTTTGTTGACAGTAGGTCTGACAAAATATGGTTATGGGTTGGTTTTGATTTTTAAAATATGGTTATGGTTTCATTTAAGAACTAAAATCATATTAACCATTTTTAATATGGGTTGGAACTATATGGTTATGGGTCAAAATCATATTAACCATTTTAAGATGTTTTGACTTTTAAACATAACTTTTGAAAAATAAAATTGTAACCGTCACAATTAAATTAATTAAGTAATAATATGATATAAAAATTATTAATATGATATAAAAAGTCAATTCCAAATGGCTAAGCCAACTCCTTTTATAGGTATCTACACTGAAATGTGCAAAAGTGGCTTCCAAATTATGTAAAAATAAATAAATTTTAATAAGTTAAGAGTAATTTTAATAAGTTAATAACTTAATATTAATTGAAACGGAATTAGGAGTTGAAAAGAATTTTGATCACGCCGAATTTTTAAAAGAAGCAATCTTGCTCGACAGAGTCGTGAGCCAAGAAATTCTCTAGAAATAACATTAATTGTTTTCTTTTTCTAGTTATGAACGACACTTAAAATTTGAGACGTTGGGAGGAGTATTAACAAAAAGAGAGATGTCACTTGTAATTGGCATGTTTTAGTTTCTTTTGTTAGATATATTTTGCAAAATTAATAACACCTTAATTATAAAGAAAAACTATTGATTTTCCATAAGAAATGAGAATTAATCAATCCACAAATCAAAACCTATTGAGTATATATAATAGATATGGGTTAAAAAATAATTAATCGATTCAGAATTATATTTATTTCAAAAAATATGAATCCAAATTTTAATTAATTTCAATAAATAAGTTGACAGTCCAAAGCAAAGTGTAGAGTCTAGAGAGGTAATCTAGGTAGCTAGAGTTTAGGGAACATAACACAATACAAGGTCTCCTGCTTTCTCGCCCTTTTTTGCTCTCTCCTTATTCTTTGCTTTATTCATGAGTGATTTGTTGTTTCACTAGATTCCAACATCATCCGGATGCTTTCTTTACTTCCATAATTAGATTTAGCCTTCACTCTTCTGATACATATGATAAAGTCAAGTACACTATTATACTATTCCAAAATAAATAAATAAAAATAATAATAATAATACTGCACCGGACGTTAGTCCGGTATATTTATACCGGACGCCCCCAATCCTCTTCAACATATACTTATTCTCGCACCGAAACTATCTTTTGATGCGTTGAAGAATCTTGACTACGTGATACCAACTTACAAAAAAGTTTTATTTGTAAAAACATATATTATAAAATACAAAAATATACTTAAATATATCACTGCATGAGGTCTTAGAATCCATTCCTACCTCTGATAAAAATATTAAATTTCAGTCGAATTTAACAAAAACAATTATAATTCTTAATATTTATAATTTTTTATAAATAAGACTCCTTCTATAGAAAAACGGGTGTATAAACTTATTAAGGCAACTTTATTTCATAAAATAATTGCTATTATGATCCTATCTTCACGCATCTTTAAACTTTAAGGAAATCAATTGTTAAATACATAATTATGAATAAAAACAAAGAAAAGCTGTTTGAGAAATGACAGCAGCCAAAAAAGCATTGCTTATGGTGGCAACCCACCCGGAAATCAATTACCAATAAAAAGAAAAAAACAGGGTCGTGGAAATCCCACTTCAGCCTAAAAAACAATATTTTAACTCAGTAGCTACGTTTAATATCAGTACGTACATAATATGGAAGTGTTGAGTAAATTTCCGTGAAAGACTATTCCCTCGATCTTATCTACTCCACGAGATTAGCCTGATTAATTTAAATTTGGATTCCCCTTAATCAATTTGATTATTTTAAATTCATTCTGAATATGATCAGAGAACTAATTCGAACATCTGTAATGAGATTAGTACATATATATATATATAGAGAGAGAGAGAGAGAGAGAGTAGTTGTTAGTCTTTGTACGTAGAAGTTTAACTAATTGAAGATTGGTCCTACATATATATATATATGGATGAGTACTCTAATTATCTGTTAACACGAAACCCTAAATTAGGCAGCCAATTCACTCAGCTAGCTATCGATTCTTGATGAATTAATTCGTTTTACACGTGATAAAGATTTATTGTAAATTGTTAGCTAGATTCCCCATATGACGATCGATTGATTAGCTAGGTTCAATCTCTCTCTCTCTCTCTCTCTCTCTATATATATATATATATATACACACACACACACACGCTTTGAGCAAGTTACAAGTTTTTCCACTTTGCTTAGTGGGGGATAAATTAACAAATTAATTATTCTTCTAGTTAAGGAATCTAATCTATCAAAGATTGGTTGTATATGGAATCTAATCACCTTCGAACTTAGACATAATTAAGCACTGCTAATACACTTGTAAACTTTCTTGCATGGTGAATATTGCATTTAGATTTATAATTAATGTAACTGATTTGATTTGATTTGATTTGATGTAATATATATATATATATATATATATATATATATATATATATATATATATATATATATATCTTTGTGATCGATCCAAAGAAATCCAAATGCCTCTGATCAGTCATTTTCTAAATTAAGAAGCCTTATTACCCTATTACCAACCTTAATTATTGCCAGAGATTTAATGATCTAATTCACTTGAAAACTGATCATGAGAAATTAAGCCTGATCTGCAAATTAATATATACTGGAGTAGTATTATTTTTTTAATACTACTATACGTTTAACTGAATTTCAAGCTAACTTTCCATAAATTTGCCCAATTATTATCCCGATTGATCTAGATAGCCCAATTATTAATTAGAAACCCAAATTAAACAGGAATTGATTATTCAGTTGCATATCCTAATTAAAACCACCACCACGTCATTTTCTTTTTCTTCTTTTGAGGTAATTAGTTACCCTGTCCCAATTAAGAGTTAAACAAAACATTAATTAATTTAATTAGTGCTCATAAAAATAATTTAATTACTGCAAAATAAATTGATATACATGCATCATCCTAACAACTGCTGCCTTATTTGGTAGGCATGTTGTGAATTAAGTGTTCCAACGGCATCTTATATATTTTTACCAATTCTATGTATATATTAATTTATGACTTTATTAATTAAATAAAGTTGCGGGCAGAATAAAATTATTGGACGGTACAGTACGTACATGGATAGATGAAATGAAATTAATGTCACTACCGAATGAAACATCGCTTTAATCAGATAACCTAAACTAGTAGTAAGTGGGATTTGGTCACAATTTGTTTTTTTGTTAAACTTTTGGTGATGTAAATTATAAGTAAAATTAACACACACACATATATATATATGTAAAATTAAAGGGATGGCATTAACATATATATGATGATATATATGTATGTATCATGGTGGACGTACCGTATGGAAAAGACAATATCCGATGTCCTTGGCGTGTACGTCGGGTGGTGGTGTTAATGGTGGGTGGAAGCTGACGATGTAATATAAGTGGGAGCCATTTGCTTTAATATTTCTCCGACAGACAGCTAGAGGATACTAGTAATTTTGGGTCGGTTAGTATGAAATTTATTTTAAGGTAAGTTGGTCAATTGATCAATAAAATATTAATATTCAGGCGAAATTATATGTTTGTTAATATTTTATTGGTCAATTGACTAACTGATCAAAAAAAAATAACTTTATGCATGTATGTATGTATGTGTGATGTGTAGTTGTCGCAACAGAAATCGTTACGGAGAGCATAAGCAGCAGACTACTAGTCGTGGGACCCGGGACGTTAACTTTACCCCGTCATCTTTCAAACCAACGATCACAAATAATTGATGTAGAGGGATGACATTAAATATAATATTAATTATTTATATTATATTTGTATTGAAAAAAAGATAATATTATTTATTAAACAAAAAATAATGAAAGAACTAACATTATATTTAATATTTAAAAACTAAACAATTAATATTTACTTAAAATTCTCAAACGACAAATATTAATTAAGAGACAAACATTTATCTAAAACGATTTATATTAGTATTTAAAGAATGATTCGTAAGGGTAAAATTGGGACCAATTTTTTTTTTTTTTGCAAATTAAGGCTAAATATAGTATATTGATCAAACATTTCATATTATAAAAAGACATAGATAATGGGATGTTGGATTATAAATTAAAAGGCATTAATTCACACATTTCAAACTTAAAAGCCAAAAAATAACTAGACCCCGCCTTCTGCTGCTTCAAAAGAAATCAAGTACACTCCCTACAATTGCAATTCTTCCACATCTGCTTCAATTAATAATGTTTCTGCTATTTCTTACCGCAACCACCGATATATAGTAGTATTACTTCACCCAATGCATGCAACGATCAGAAATTAAAGGGATGGCATTGACATATATATGATGATTTTGATAATAATATGTTGTTCCCTCCGTTCTTTAATATAGGTCATTTTAAAGTTGTGCACAAGTATTAAGGTAATAAGTAATGATTGTATAACATTAACTATACTATCAATTGTCTGTATTGCCCTTGTATTGGAAGAAGAGATTGTTATTTATTGGACAAAAAATAATGAGAGAACCAAATTTACATTTAATACTTGGATTAATATTGGAAACTAAGCAATTAATACTTTCTTGAAATTCTCAAACGACTTATATTAAGGAACAAAAATATTTCTCTAAAACGACTTATATTAAAGAACGGAGGGAATACTATATTAATTTAAAGTGAAAATTATATATGTTTTATAACTTTATATATATACAGTTCGGATCTTAAGTTCACTCTCATTTAGCGACAGACCGGGCGACGATTCGATCCGTCGCTATATATATAGAACCGTCGTCTTATCTTTTAGCGATGGACAACATATAGCGACGGACCGAATTGTCGCCCGGTCCGTCGCTAAATAGGGGTGAACAAGATATGTTAGATAAGGGGTGAGCTTAAGATCCGGACCGTATATATATACAAGTAGAATATCATAAATTCTTATTCCACTACTCTGAAAATGGTTGAAGATCATTTATTTATTATATGTTATTCTCCAATACAAATGGAGCTGGTAGATTCTAGTTCTAGTATATACATGCATGCATTGCATGACGATGAGCAGGATTCAACTTGCGGCAACGTCTATTCATCAGCCTTGCAACCGCTACCTTCCGGTTCTTGGTGGGCTTTTTTATTTATACAAATCGTACGTACCAATTCCTTTCATTTGCTGTTCTAACTAACCTTACCATTCAACATTTGTCTCTCTCCAATTGGTTCATAAGGCAGTTTTCAAGGCCACGCAATTCAAATTTGTGATCACTTTTTCTGTTAAATCAATCCAGCTAGCTATTCTCACAAATCATGTACTACTACTAGTATTTATTTATTGTCTAACAACTTTCAAAATTAAGTTGACAGACAGAGGCTTAATTCTGTTAATTCAAATTTGTTCTAATTTCTCTTAAATTAAAGCTAGTGCCGGCCCCACCATTCCATTTCTCTATGAAAACATTACATTACTAGTATAGTAGTACAAATAGACATTGTATTGATCGATCAACTAAAATTAATTTTATATTAAATATCCATCCATCTTTTCACACGATTCCATTTCTTTCTTCTTTAACTTTCTTTTAATTATTATTCTGCGGCAGAAATGAACTCATATTTCTTCCCCTTGTCTCTCTCTCCTTTTAAAATTCTGTCTAGTGCGTTTTCACTATACACAGAGAGATTAGATTTCATAAAAAGATGCGTAGGCAGCATACATTATAAATGGAACCCACTTCTCAGGCCTGTGACGACATAAATCCACCCAAAACAAAATATCCTCGCCTTTTCTTCCAAAACCGCTCTCTTTTTCTCTCTCTATAAATAACACCTGAAACTCCCGCACTTAGCCCTATCTTTTCCTTCTCATCTCACTCTACCACCTCTCTTCAATTCTCTCTCTTCCCCCCTCTCTCCTTCTACACATTATACACATAACATAAAGAAATGACAACCGTAGCAAGTGCACCCTTATCGATGACGGTTCCGAAGTCGCCGTGGCACTCGCCGGTGCCGTATTTATTCGGAGGCCTGGCGGCTATGTTGGGCCTCATTGCTTTTGCTCTGTTGATTCTCGCTTGCTCTTACTGGAAACTCTCTGGGTACCTTGAAAGCGGCGAAGGCTCTGCCGAGAGAGACCTAGAAGCCGGCACCGGCGACCTAAAACCAGATCCGGTTTACGAAGAAAAATTCGTTGTTATCATGGCGGGACAAGAAAAGCCGACCTACTTGGCCACGCCCTTTTCGAGCAGAACGTCGTCTTTTGGTAGTAACAGCAGTTGTACTACGGAGAAATCGGACGAAACGGTCGAGGAATCGAAAAATGATGATGAGAGTCTTGTTGATCAGGAACGAAGAAGTAACACGGAGAACCACTGATCAGACCCCTTGAAATTTTTTCTCCTTCAGATCGGAAATGTAAATATATTTTTGAGAATGAAATGAAGATTCAGCTAGCTGTTGTTCTAATTCACAACTTAGCATTATTTTTTGCTTTTCTATATTTTGCCCTCATTAAAATAAATATAAAAAGTTCATTCGGTAATTTGATTACAAACAAGGTATATTGGCTAGCAACACGGTAACACTGTTTTGAATTGGAATTAAATTATGGGAAATTGTTTCTTCAAATATTCACTCTAAATTTCCCACTCCAATATTATTTGGCAGGCAGGGGGAAAATTAAAAGCATGCATGGAAGATTTAAAATTGGAATAATTAATTGAATGGTCAGATTAGACACAAAATTAGGCCTAATTTAAAGAAGGAAATGCAGATAGATAGATAGATAGATAGATATGGACAGGTACTGTACGTACGACAGTCGCGGGCGAATTGAAGGGTTGTGTTCGCGGCGAGCCGAAGCTGAAGCTCACCATCTGTACTCTTTTATATATCCAGTTTAACAGATTTATGTTTTAGCTAGGCTAGTAGTAATCGGTTTGAGGATCAAAGATCATGGTGCAACTCTTTGGATCCGGTTAGCAGGTAAGTTGGTCAATTGATTGTGCTGACAGGCAAAAAAAATCACATTTTGATCTGGATGTCGATATTATATTTGTCAATTAATTAAAATTAACTTCGTTCTAACCACTTCACGACTCTATTTATTTGTACACAAATGATGAATAATATTCTTTTTGGAGTGAGTGGTCCACACTATTATAACATCACAAACAATTAGCAAGAAAGGAATTTATATTTATATATATATAGACTCATTTATTGGAAACTCGGATGATAGTGGATCACTTTAAAATCATTACTACTACAATAATTAACAATAATGAGTAGAGGGATATGGCCAATATGATAAAACAATCAATAAATTTGCAAATTTAATAATTAATAGTAGAAATCCAACTCTCTTTGTTCTCAATTATAAAAGTTCACTGATTATTAATTGGTGATAATAATATAAAATAACGAAGTATTTTTAAGTTTGTTATCATAATTTAATTATCACAATTCACACACTATTAAAGTACTAATAACTTATTATTCAACGTAATAACAAAAAAAATAATTCAATATTCACAAATTTTATAAACGAAGAATTACAAGAATAGTTAGTTTGCAATTGTGGTTTATATTAACATAATATTAATATTTTTTTTCTTATTAGTAAAGTTACTGGAAATTATAAATTTTATAAATTAATTTTTAAAAATAAAAATATATCTATAATCTTAAAACTTTGGGAGTACCCCCGACCATTCTTAATTTTACATCGACAATGTGTTCAGTAAAACGGTAGGTTTTGTCTGTCTGCATAAAGTATATGGTATTAGAATGGGTCAAGTAGGATGGGTGAATATTCAATTATATGAATCTTGGGCCGGACAGAGCGAACTCACTTGTTGGGCTCCAAGCAGTGTGCAAAGCAAGGCCGAAGAAGCGGCTAAGGTTATTGAAAATTACTGGTCTATTTAGGTGATTGTACTAAAGAGTTTCTTGATCGAAACCCAAATGATCAATGGGTTGTGAAGGCCGAACACTAGATTAAGAAGGGGAAAAGGTGTTAATAATAATAATAATAATAATAATACTCTTTCTTTTGTAAAAGCAGAAAATTCAGAATTTTATCCCCATTACACTTGCATTAGGGATCCGGTTAAGGTAAAGTTGAAACAAACTTCACCGTAGTAAGTTTTATACAGTAATTTTTTATTGTATTGGTTATAGAAAATGTTAGATTTATAAGTTTTATAATTTTTTATTGCATTGGTTAGTGCAACATTTTCTATAACCAATATAATAAAATGCAATATGAAGGTGAAGTTTTTCACTCAAGTAGTCAGGGGCAACTACTTGTCTCAAAGTTTATCAATCATCTATTATGGTAATCAGTTGGTACGTTGCATGGGGCTACGAATAATCTTCTAAAATAAAAATAGGTATCCTACAGTTGAGATTCAATTGCGAGTATTATACATATGGTAATAGAATTTGTATTTTTGGCCGGACACTTGAGACATATATGGAATTAATATAAGAATGAAATTTTCTTTGTAATTAAGACGATTTGTTTTGTTATCACGAAATTTCCTCATGTTTGGTTATTGTCTTCATCTTTCTTATGAGTTTGAATGAATTCTTAATTAATCCTTGTTTATGATGCTTGCATGGTCTCTAACCATTTTTGTTGCATGTCTAGCTAACCCATTGTTGCATGCATTCTCTTTAATTAGCTAGGCCTCTTCGGTTTTTGGATAATGGCTTCATAGCTACCATTTTGGTATCATGACTCTCATTATTCTGATTCAATTCTTTTCGATCAGGGGGATAATTATGGATTTTCAACAACTCCAACTTCCTCTACGTACCTAGCTTTTCTTATATGTTTTGCTCAGCAGATCGACGAGCCCTGCGAGCTCATCAATGTTAAGATATCTTTTTTAAATATAGCCATGTATGGTTCAAGGAGATATGGATGACTTAATTAAAACGGAGAATTAGCTAGTCTAAAACTAAATGTGTCTTTGGAGTTTAAGGGAAATATGTATGTTGCAAGAACGGGGGAGCCGTACGTAGGGACAAAGTAACATATAATTAAGTGTTATGTATTTGAGACATATTTGTTTAAGTTAATTTCATTGTCCAAAGTACGTAGTGCAGTTGTTAAACACAAGGAAAACTAAGTTCGGTATTTTATAATTTTCCTAACAAACACCTTATGTTAGTCCAGATTAGATATACAATTTGACTTTTGAAGCCAAATAATTGTTGGAAATGGGTTTGATAAAATATATATTTATGTGTTCAAATCCATTAAGAATTGAACGAAAAAATTGACGGGCCGGGTCGGGGTCGGGTCATGATATATATAACTTTTTTGGACAACATTTATTTAATTTATTTTGTTTTAAGTTATATATATCAATACTACGTAGTTTTATTGTGTCCAACGGTAATAAACTACCTATTTGGTCTATAAATTAGACTATCTGGGCGCCTATTGCCAATAACCAAATTTCCCCGTTCTGCAGTAAGAAATTTCCGTCCCGTTCCTTCCCTTCTGCAATCCCGTTTCTGCAAATAATCCCGTTCCTTCCCTTCTGCAATCCCGTTTCTGCAGATTTCCCATTACTACAAATCCCGTTCTCTGTCAAATAATATTGCAGTAATAGTAAGTGTTCTTAATTTTTCTTCATGCATGCATAATTAATATTCATGTAAGTTCAGTACATAACCATTGAATTTGGTTCGATGTGTTCTTAATTTTGAAATGCTTTTAATTAAGAACTAGAAATCCGTTTTATCTTAGAGAGCAATTATTCAATTAATCTTTAGCACCTGTGAGGGAATAAATTTGCTTTAAGGAGACTTTGTGAATTCAAAAGACTCGGATTTATTTATTCATAATTTTCTGTGTTATATATATATAAAATTATGTTCTATTTTTTTATTATATTTATATATATTAAATAATAATATATATTACAGATAACAATAATAACGTATTAAACTTCAAATTGATGTGAACTTATTTAGTTTTAGTTGATACAATTATTATAATTGTATAATAATATATAAGAGAATTTATTTTATTATGAATCATACTAATTTTGAAATTTAACCAACTTATATCTCTAATTTTGAAACGGTGGTAATATTAACTTAACTACAGCACTGCTTATATATATTATTGGTGGCAAAAAATGCATGTTACTTGTACTTAGATATTGTATTGATGATCCCATACATACCACGGGTGGTTTCGACAAATTACAGTGTCCCTAATATCGATGCCTCAGCGGAGTTTGCAAATTTACTTGTATTTTATACTTTTGTCACAATGTGTTCCTTAACTTATACTACTACTAGTACGTATATTCTTAACTTAGAAACAAATTGGATTTTACATTTTGACATTTGGGCTCAGTCGATCATGTACCCACTTTGAACATTAAGATTCATTTAATTAATATCAAATTGATTTTTTTAATACATGGTATAGCAGGCCGGGGTCGGCTGTGTTACATGTGAAATCTGTAATTAAAATAACACTAATCAGGTTTAAAATTAAGAGGAACCTTAACTTCTTTTGGTATGGATGTAATTGAAGTATCCTAGCTAGGCTAGCTAACTGAGGTTTGAATGGGGTCTTCCCTGAGTTGCTGCGGTGATGAGAAGGTTGATGAAGGGTACGTATCATGAACTTTATATTAATTTGTGCTAGCTTAATTAATATTATATATGTAGTATATATAGCCCGTACGTACGTATAATCCCTCTGAAAATAAATTTTGGGGGTGGATTTATATATGCATGTAGGGGTAGGGCCTCAACAAATGATTGTGCGTGGAGAATTTTTACCTACAAAGAGTTGCATACTGCAACTAATGGTTTTAATGACGAAAACAAACTTGGAGAGGGAGGATTCGGAAGCGTTTACTGGGGAAAGACCTCCGATGGTCTTCAGGTAATTAATTAAGCGTTTACGTGCAGCATATCATATCATGACTATTTTTTCTTGTCGCTGCCATCTCAATTTGTTAATATTGTTGTTAATTTTGTGCGTGTGCGTGCGTGCAGATAGCCGTAAAGAAGTTGAAGTCTATGAATTCAAAAGCAGAGATGGAATTTGCGGTGGAAGTTGAAGTTTTAGGCAGGGTAAGGCACAAGAATTTATTGGGGCTAAGGGGATATTGTGCGGATGCTGATCAACGCCTCATTGTGTATGATTACATGCCAAATCTCAGTTTGCTGTCTCATCTCCATGGCCAATTTGCCACTGATGTTCAATTAGACTGGAAAATGAGAATGAAGATTGCTATTGGTTCTGCAGAAGGCTTGGTGTAAGTTTTTATCATCTTTTTTTTTTAATGCTGATATATATATATATATATATATATATATATATATATATTACAACTTTTTGATTGTCCAATATAACAAAAAATCTCATACATACAATACGTTCTGCTGACTATAAACTTATATAATCATATCCCCACTACGTTAGGAGAAATATGACATGCAAACTCAAATTTGTTTGTTTTTAGTTTTCGATCGTTTCTCATCTTTTTGGTGGCAACCAAACAACAAAATCGTAGACTCCTTTATGTGTTTTTTTCCTACATACATAGCCGGCCTCAATAGTGATACCAGCTGCAACATAAACAAAGATCTCTCTTTAATTTTCTGTTATAATTTTGAATCGATTAATTTAATTTACTCGCTAGCTAGCTGATGCTGTCTTCAACAAATTTTCATGGAATATATATTTATCTATAAACAGTCTGTTGAATATTGAGCCTTATTTTTTTCTCCTTTTTTTTTAATTATAATGTTGATATACAGGTACTTGCACCATGAAGTGACACCCCACATCATTCACAGAGACGTAAAGACTAGCAATGTGCTATTGGATTCAAATTTTGAACCACTGGTTGCTGACTTTGGGTTCGCCAAGCTAATTCCAGAAGGTGTTAGCCACATGACTACTCGGGTGAAGGGCACCTTGGGATACCTGGCACCGGAATATGCTATGTGGGGAAAGGTTTCGGAGAGTTGTGATGTCTACAGTTTTGGGATTCTATTACTAGAAATCTTCACCGGAAGAAAACCAATAGAAAAGCTCCCCGGAGGTGCAAAAAGGACAATAACGGAATGGGCCGAGCCGCTGATTACAAAAGGGAAGTTTAAAGATCTTGTTGATCCAAAACTCAGAGGAAACTTTGATGAAGACCAGTTGAAACAGGCCATTAATGTTGCGGCCAAGTGCGTGCAGAGTGAGGCAGACAAAAGGCCTAAAATGAAGGAAGTGGCTGATATGCTTAAAGGGTATGATCAAGTAGTTAGAGGAGGAGAAGGAGAAAATAACAAGGGAATGAAGAATATGAGAATTCAAAGTGTCGAGTATGGGGAGGATTTGTTGGCACTTGATGATGATGGTGAGGAGGAAAATAGTAATGCATATGGGGTGTTTGGGGCCATGCATAATATGGATCATGTGCAGAAGATGCAAGATCCATATAGGCGTATATATATTAATCACAATGGAAACTCAAGGTGATAGGAACTTCGGTGTACTACTACTACTACTACTTTCTCCCATGGAAGAAATTAAATTGAAGTGAACGTTTTAATTTATTTATTTTTTGAGTACATTAGCTCATGCATGCGGAGTCCAAGCTGATACGTTTAATTAAATGAGAAAAAAGGAGTTTATGGGTGTGTTATGTAGAGAGAGAGAGAGAGAGAGAGAGAGAGGATTTCTCCCATGGATAAAGAACATGGAATTAATTGAGGCATCAATTGTTATTAGTCTCATGTATTCGTCTTGTTAAACATGGAAGTCATTAAGTTAGCGATAACCTTTGGAAGTTTTTCCCAAAATTGTTATGTATGTCGAGTATATTATATTACAAGTCATGGCGATTATTGCCAATTGAAGCGAAAAAAATAAGAATATAGAGACTAATTTAAAACAAATATTTCCTTCATTTTTAGAAAAAGAATCTCATTTGTTTAAACATTACTTCATAAAAAGTGTCTTTTTGTTGAAGATAACATAAAATGATATAATATTATTAAATTTAGGTAGATGATATTGTTAATGTTCAAATAATGTTGCTAGATCAATAAGTATATATGACTTAAAGTGTTAAATATCGCTATAAACGGTCCGGATCTTAAGTTCGCTCCTTATTCAACTCACCCGAGCTCACCCCCTTTTTAGCGACGAACCCGGCGACGGTTCAGTCATACAACCATCGTCTATAATTTTAGCGACGCTATATGTTGTCCGTCGCTAAAATTATAGACAATGGCTGTATAACCGAACCGTCGCCGGGTCTGTCGCTAAAAGGTGGTGAGCTTAAAGATCCGGACTCTCGTTATAAAAATATAAAAATATCTCTAGTAATTAAATCGACTTAATTAATTTTATTATGATAATATGATCAATCACTTAAATCTAACATCACAATTTCACAATCATATTACAATTATTAAACTAAACACGCATTTTAAGATTTTACTTATAAATAATTCTAAGATTTAAAATATTAATTTAGAGAATGAAATAAAATTAATATTAAAATTTGAATTTGAATTATGAACCCAAGAAATAACCCACCCCCATTTTCCTCTCTTTATAATATTAGAGCATTTACAACAATTTCTCTAATAAACTCTTTATCCCTAACTTTGAAGAATATATCAACAAATCATTACACAACAATTTTTTTATCCTTATTTAACTCTCTATTTTTATCTTTATATAGAATTTTACTCCCCAAAGTGAGAGAGTCAAAGACAATTTTTTATATATGCAAAATGACATTTTACACCCTCATTTAAATGGACAACTCATCAATCATACACATCTTGACATTATTGTCGCATGACTTTTTTACTACTTCATTTTCAAATTATAAAATTAATATTGACTTATTTTTTAAAAATTAATTTCAAATGTATTCAAATTTAAAATTGATATAAATTTATTTAATTTATGTCCATATAATTATAAATATTATAAAAGTACTATTAATTATAAAATTTATTATTTTTGAATTTTAAATTAAATGAATCATATTAATTTTAAATTTAAAACTATCACGAATTAACTTTTTAAAAGTTAATATTGATCTTATTTACATTTGCAGCTACAATTCATTCAATGCTCGCTTCATAAATTACTTAAAATTTAAAATAAAATAAAAGTTATTTTATAGTAGAATACAATTGATAAATTATACTCTCTCTTTTTAAATTACAAGATTATTATTAATTTTTATAAGTCAATTTGATGACTTCTCAAACTTAATAATTTTGCTAAGAATTAAAATAATAATAAATTTTATAAGTAATAGTATTTTTTTTCTAAATAAGTTACAATATGTATTGATTAAATTTATATTAATTTGAAATTTAAAAATATCACATACTTGCTTAAAAAAAGATTAATAAATTAATAGCGATTTTATAATTAAAACCAAGAAGTTGTAATATAGTAAAACCCCTATTTAAGAATACTCTATATAAGAATAACATCTACAATATTATAAAAAAATTTAGTCCCAGTTTGAGCCAGTTATAAATAGGAATAACCTCTAAATTGTAAAATATTTTATACTTTTTAAGTCCCGTATTAAAAAACTATACCTCTATATAGTAATAATTTCATATATATATATATATATATATATATATATATATATATATATATATATATATATATATGAGATACAATATTAATTTTAAAAGACTACATTTTTTATAAAAGACTACATTTTCTTATAAAAGACTATATTTCCTATAAAAGACTACATTTTCCTATAAAAGACTATATTTCCTATAAAAGACTACATTTTCCTATAAAAGACTACTTTGCATAAATATTTTTTGAATAATAATTAGTAAGGAGTTCTTATTGATATTTTTGTTAAAGTAGATATTTTTGGGTGTTCGAAAAATATTTTGTACCAATACCTCTATTTAGTAATATATAACCTCTCAATTAAAATATATACAAATAGTTTGGTCCCAAGTCTATTATTAAATAGAGGTTTTACTGTATATTACATCTATCATAAGTTTTAACATATAAAGTCAATACAAATGTCAAATAGTTATAACGACTGTTGAAACTTTAAAATTTAAAATTTCATTATTTAAGGAATCAATATAAGAAATATGTTGGGTACAAAATTAAATCCTTATCATGTATAATGATCTAATGATACTGCAAAGTAGAGATAGAAATAAGGAAAATACTGTGAACGCTCTCAGAAGATATCAAGATATGTTCGTAGACATATAGATATACTTGCGTACTTTTTTTTTTTGAACAAACTGGGATGGGATTAAATACACTTTTTTCCACTCTACTCGATTTCGATTTATAAATACATCACTGAACTGAAATTTTTTATTGTCAACTCATTAATCTATAACTTTTTTATAAAAATTGAAATTTTCATCTAAAAATGCTATAAGTTAATGGAATGTTGATGTGGCACCAGTTAGGATGTTTAGGTGGATATTCAACAATTGTAAACTCTATAACAAATAGTTAACCAAAATATAAATTAAATTAATGTACATAACAAATAATTAAATAAATTAATAATAAATATATGAATGTATAGTTTGTATAAACACGTGTATATAAAATTAATGAATTTATATTATTTTTTAATTTTTAAATATTTTAAGTTTACTTTAAAAATATAAAATTATCTAATATTTTGAAATTGAGGGATTATTATTATTAATATTATCATAATTATAATAATAATAATTATTATTATTAGTATTACTTTTATTATAATTATAATTATAATATTTAAAAACAAATTACTAACAAAATAATAATAATTATTATAAGTATAAGTATATTTTTATTTTTATTTTTATTATAATTATAATTATAATTATTATTATTATTACTTTAATTATAATAATAATTATTATTATAATTATAATATTTAAAAACAAATTATTACCAAAATAGACATTATATTTTACAAAACAAATTAAACTAAAAGAACAAATTAAAGCTTAACGTAAAAACATAAAAAGAAATTTTGGGCAATTAAAATCAAACTAAAAGAACAAATTAAAGGTTATCATTCATTCAGTAGATACAAGTAGTGTAAAACCATCAAATTCATCGTTCAGCTGAATCAAAACTAAAAGAGCAATCCGATCAGATGGCATATACATAGATAATCTCTTCACAAAAGAGGTAAAAACATATATATCATAGATAGCAATAAAGAACAATTACATCAAAAACTCTGTTTTTCAACACGAACATATGTTTCCAGCTTGCACATCCAATTTTCCCACAATTGGGTTATCATCAGAAATGGCTAATTCTGCCTATTTTCAATTCAATCCATTACAAAAAGTGGTTACATGTTGTGGACTGGATTTAAGAGTAAACCCACCTGATATGGCACTTAGAAGAACTATTAGCGCACTCGTATCAATTTCAGAAACATTTGTTGACTCAATGTAATTTCTTCTACTCTTTTTGTGTCGTTTTTTTGTCATAATCCTATATTTTTAGTTTTCTGATAAAGTTCAACTTGTACTACACCAAATATATTCATTCCCCTGCAACTTGGGACGTTGATTTACAAAACCTCTATAACACGGATTAAAAGCAAGGCGAGGAGCCCATCCGAGAATATAAACGATAATCGGAAAATTGGATCAGGAACCCAAAAAATCGGCGATAACAGTTCAAGATAATGAAACAAAGCCCATAAACTCATATTTGAACATATCCATCTTACAAAAGCCCCAAACACCATCAAATCGTTAAGATCCGAACCTCAAGCTAAGCAGATCCACCAGTGCAAATCAATCTAGAGAAAAATAGAATGTTGTAGATCAGACTTTGTAATTAGGAATATAAAATCCTCCACCGCTTTCCAATCAGGTTTCTCTTTCTTCAAAACCATATTACCTTTCACAAATCTAGAGATCTAGAGAGGAAAATAAAATGGGAGTTTGAATTTAGAGAGAGAAATTTAGGAATCGGTGTGATTTGATTTTCTTAATCTTTTATTTTGTTTAATTTTTCTTTTAATTTGTAATATATTAAAATTTTTAAAGTTTACTTTTTAGCTTATTTTTATTTTTAAAGGTTATTTAACTTTTTTTTATAGATTATATTCCGCTATGACAGCCACATGAACAAATTTTGGATACCCACGTAGATAGTTGAACAAAATTAATTTTTTTTTATTTTTTGTCGTTAAAAGTCAATTGGATTAGACGAAATTTATAACGGTTCGTAAAAAAATATAATTCAGTGAATCTATTGCAAAAATTTTTAATTTAATAATATATTTATAAACTGAGGTCGAGACTGAGTTGAAAAAAAGTATATTTAACTCAACTGGGATGCTTAATTATCAATTCATGTCTATGTATCCGTAGCTGTCATGTCATGTACATACTCAGGTGTAGTACCAAAATTAACCCTGAGGACAGTTTTATTGACCCACACCAACAAACAAGAAACGTGTGAATTCATACGGACAATAATGGAATTTCAGACTACAAACTGAAAGTCCAGTGACTGCCAGTAGTGGAGTATTTGTTTGTCCGTCTTCACTTTTTAGTACTCCATATTTCCATTATTCCCATTGCCCAGACTCTGTTTTTGGGTGTTCCCAAATTTCCAAGAAGTTTCACCCCATTACTAGTGAATATTTTGAATTAACCCCCAAAACTCAGAGATAAAACTTCGTCAGCAGGACCTCTCCTTTTCTCCGGTACGCAATTCCATCTCTCTCTCTCTCTCTCTATTTATGTATGTAATCTCACATGCATGCGTATGATTACACGAATTATAAGACACTGATGGTGTTTTGGTTTTACAGAGAGGGTCAGGGTTAGGGTTCTGCTCTCTACAGATCTGATCTGAATTCAATTTACGACTCATTCTTATAGCAAATAGTAATGGGTATAGCGTTTACGAAATTGTTCTCTTCGCTGTTTGGCAACCAAGAAGCTCGGATCCTCGTTCTCGGCCTCGACAATGCCGGAAAAACCACTATTCTCTGTATGTTTATTCAATTTTCCATTATTACCCTTTTTATGTCTGGGTTTTATTCATGATTTTTGATGAGTTAATTAGTTCGCTTTCACTTTTGATCAGATCGGCTTCAGATGGGCGAAGTTGTCTCAACAATCCCAAGTTGGTACTCTTTCTTTGTTTATATACTTTTTATTTTTTAGGGAAGAAAATAAAATTTATGGAACATAGTTGAAGCTACTTGTTACATGAGATCAGTTGAGGGCCAGCCATTGTCTTGCCAAGTCCCTTTCTATGGATATATGAAAATATAAGTGGACATTAATTTCTTCTGTTTTAGTTGCTTTTTTTATTGGTTTTATTTTTGTATAGATGGACTTGTGATTGTTTCATGTATAATGTTTTTTGATGCAGCAATTGGATTCAACGTGGAAACTGTGCAATATAACAACATAAAGTTTCAAGTATGGGATCTGGGTATGTTAATAAATACTTATTTATCTCTGCCATAAAGTATTTAGTATTTGAGAAATTCACTTACGAAAATATTTGTGCATCTGTTTAAGAATATTGGCATGAAATTTATGTAAGCTAGTCTAGTAAAGTTTTGTTGCATCAGTAGATGGAGGCTGAACACAGTGGCATCTGGTTTTGGGTTTCGGCACTTATGTGACATTTGCGGTTGTATTAATTGTGTCGAGAATCAGTGTTCCACAAACCCCATTTTTTAGAGCCCTATCATTAAATAAAATGAGTTGCTAATTTTTTTAATTTGACAAATATCTATTGAATTCCTAGCAACAGATACAATTGGAGAAAAGAAAGTTGAACTCTTGTTATTAACATCATTGATCATTCATGTCTAAAAAGGTTGCAAGTATATAAGACTTCTAAGCATATATTTTGCACAGCTCTTAAAAGGAAGTTATCATGTAACTTATTTTCGTTATAATAATATTATCATACCTACTTTAAACATATTATATTATTTTTCCCAAGATCATATATAACACTGCAATATCCTAGAGTATTCAGGTTTACTCTAGGTGTCACCCATAATCATCATGGGAACTCTCGTGAATTTTACCACTAGATTGATACCACCAATTTCTTCTTTTTGTATCCATTGGATCAGTTTCTTCTGCTTCAAAACCTGGTTGTGAACTTAAAGAATCTTAAATTTCCATTGATCTTGCATTTTGTCTTGTGTTTCTTATTTGTCTCCAGCTTTAGCTGCAGATGTCACATCAAGCCATGTCAAATTAGCATCATTAAACACTAAATCATCCTTCAAATTAGGATCCTTTGCATACGAGAGAACCTGTCATTACTTAATGTATTTTATCCAAGTTGTTTTCTTTCTTATGGTCAAGTCTGTTTCATATTTACATACAGTTAGTCTTTACTTCTTCTTTCCCACATGCAAATGTCACATTTGAGGATTGGACGATAAGAAAGCCTGTTTTTGTTTTGTAAATTTTCTTCTTTTGTCAAGCAATTTCCAGCAATAACCTCAGGGGAACATAGATTTAAATACTTGTGTTACAAATACTCCATTGACTTGGAAAAACTGAATATTTTTTTTGTGGTAAAATATAACGTAAGTGTAAGAGTTGAGCATATAATATAATAATTTCTAATCTGATCAATCTGAACTAAGTGACATGCTCAATCTTATTTTTTTGACATCTGAAGCACTGCATGTCAAATATAGAATCTTCTATTGCTAGTTGCTGCAAATTCATAGATGAGAAATATGAACTCCACCATAAGCTATGTACTTGAACAAATGAGGATGGTTAAAAGACCTTATTGATTTCTATTCATCCATGATCCTACCGTGGACTGAGGTACTTGGGACCAATTTTGCCATGCAAGCATACAATGTCTTTATAACTTCTACATCAATTACCTATTTGTATCGTCATAAAGTGATTGTGTTCAAAATCTAATTTTTCTATGTAAGCATATATTTTGATTGTCAAATTCTATATATACTTGTATGGTAGTCAACATCCATCCGACTTACTTGCAGTGCGGTAAATGCAGGTAGTTCATTGGTGTTGTTTTGGTTTTGGGGAAAAGTATCATTTCTGATTGTTGACAAGTTGGGTATTTGTTTGATTTATAAAAAAAATTGTATATTGACTTTCTTAATTTTTTTATTTATAACATTGCTACTTTTTAATATTTTTTTCATAGTTGAAATTTAGAGTCATGTTACTAGCTTAATCAACAGGAAAAGAAAATTTTGCATTTGATGTTCTGATAATCTTTTTCTTCTTTCCCCCCCTTTTAATATGGTACAGGTGGCCAGACAAGCATCAGGTAACTTTTCCGTAATATTATATTATTTCTCTTGCATTGTCATCTCAAGTCTGATTTACTTTTTAAGGATTTCTGTCTACCATCTTATGCTTTTTTTTTTAGTTGTTATTGTCTGTTACATTTTTCTTTTCTTATTTTTTGGTTTGTTTTTGTTGAATTGGTTTACACTTTATTACCATCTTCAACAGTTAAAGTGTTTTGGAATCCATATGTTATCGAGGACTCTGATTAACATTCAAAAAGAAAGATGCATCCTTTCTTTCATTTTAACTTGTTTTCAATATCTTGTGCGTCACTCTGAATCCTTCGGGCAATACTCACCTACCAAGAAGAAAAAAATATTGTGTTGCAAATCGGTCTGTAAAATATCTTGCAGATGTCCATTGGCACTCTAAACTGTCAATTGAATATAGTAACATCCCCTTGAGATAATCGCTATACTTCCTGCTTGTCAGCTGGTGCTAGCTGACATTTGATATCATGGTTGACCAATTTCTGGAGTAGGCTGGCTAATTGCATACATTAAAGGTGAAATTGCTAAGTTGGATGTGTTTGTTTGATTGGAATAGTTGACAACTTATTCAACATTTATCTTGTTTATAGATTGAGGGTTCTGAATTTCTAGTCTCAATTTTATGGAGATCTGACAGTTGTATTTTTGTGACTTCAGTTTTATCAAGTTTTCTTGTTGTGTCACGTGTTGTCAAGTCTTTGAGATTTTTAGGTTGTTTAAAATTCTGAAAGTCTTTATAGTTCTGTGGCTGCTAGACTCTAAATTCCAGATGCTATATCTAGATTTTGTTTGATGTTTCATAATCTTTTTCCTCTATATCTCTGGTAAGGTGATGGCAATTTTTTATCTCAAAGTAGAAATGCATTTGCTCCTTCAGTCTGTGAAGTGGTTTTTAGGTATCGCACTCCTATATGATAGTTTTTCAAAGAGCATATAATGTGTTCTATACTAGGTCTTAATTTTATATGCTAGGTTGGATTACAAAAAGCCTTTACTAATCAAAAAAATAAAATAAAATAAAAGAAATGGTAAAGAGTCTTTTCAGTAGAATGGGGTTGGGAATCATTAAATTATAGTAAATTAGTTATGTGAAAAAATCTCCAACTTCGGTCAGCAACACTAAATTTTATTGTGACATCTTCGTCAGTTAACTTTTATGTTATTTGGCCATCTACTTCCAATTCAAACTGCCACTGGGTGTAAATATGTCATAACTTTTCATTTCATAGTAAGACTAGGCTTGCAGGTTACATTTTATCTAACATTGTGTCGTTGTTACATTGGCATGCATGCCATCATTAGTAGTGAAGGGAATGCAAATTAAGAGCTGTTTATACAGACTAGTTGGATGACTTGAACTTGGCTGAACAAATGTATGCTATATTTTAAGGACTCTTCTTATGAGTTATTTTCCTTGGTTCTATCAACATGGGAGGGAGTATGTATTCAAGATTTACTTGCTGTTTTTTGTGTTTCATTGATAATTATGACTTGCATACTAGGACTTTATAGGATTTTCTTTAATTCTGTGTCAATTGAACTTTCCATGTGCAACCCTGATCTGCTTCTTTGCAATTGTATATATGGCCTCTGAAGTAATCAGGTTGCGTCAATTGAGTATGCACTTGGGGCATCTGAGAATGATTTAAGTTGATTAGCTGAAATGTTGGTTCCTCCAGGCCATATTGGAGATGCTATTTTCCAAATACTCAAGCCATAATCTATGTTGTGGATTCAAGTGACACTGATAGACTGGTAATTGCTAAGGAGGAGTTTCATGCAATCCTGGAGGTACTCTTATAACTGGTTTATTTTTGCTTGATTTAATTAATTCACTAGAAACAATTGTGAGACTCTTAATTCTTATTTCAATTTACAGCAGCTTAGTATGCCCATTTTATTGTCTTTTCTTAATACTCGTGTTTTTATTTTTTTTGGTTGATGTGTTATGTTGCGGTGTTAGGCAGTTAAGCCGCACCATGAATGTTTTTGAGTGTAATAGTAAATTTTTAGTGTTGTGTTGTTGATGAGACGTGTTGTTGAAAGTTGAATATTTTCTTACTGATTTTTTTTAGGTTTTCTTTTTCCAAAATATTTGATTGGTTATAACCTGAATTTATATATGGTAACGGTAGGTTGAGAATTGTACATACACTCTTTCCCTTAACAGTCCCCTCATTTTTCTCAACTAAGTTTAAAAATTTTACAAAAATATATTTTTTTATGTTACTAAATGCCAACTCCTTTTGTCCCCCATTATAAGGGGAGATCACATGGTCAAATCCTACCTACTTCAAGGTTATCGTCTTCATAGTAAAATAAATAATAGAAGTAAAATTTTCATTGTATTTTTCAAATTGTAATTCAGTGTTTGGTTATTTGACCTGTGCTTATTTTATCTAAAAAGAAATGTACTATATATACTTGAATTTAACCTTAAATTTATGTTATGGATTTGAAATATATATATATATATATATATTCTTTGTGCTTTCTTGTCAGGAGGAAGAATTAAGAGGTGCTGTCATTCTTATTTTTGCAAACAAGCAGGTTAATGTTACTGATCTGATTTTGATTCATTGTATTTTACACATCAATATCAAAGTATAATGCCTGTGTCGTGGAGAAGTTGGCCACAACATTGTGAATGTCTTTGTTTCAACTTCATGTCTTAGAACATTCATACTAATTACCCTTCTCTTAAATATTGGATTTTCTGTATTATAGGATCTTCCTGGTGCACTTGATGATGCTGCAGTTACCGAAGCCTTAGAGTTGCACAAGATAAAAAATCGCCAATGGACTATTTTTAAAACTTCTGCCATAAAAGGAGAAGGACTCTTTGAAGGCTTGGACTGGTAAGCTTAATTATTGGCAAAGCATTGTTGATTATTCAGATGTTCCCAGGCATTAGTACAAAGAGAATTGTACTCCCACTATTCCATAAAATAGGATCATTAATTACTTTTTGAAGTCAATTTGAGATATATTTTAAATTTTAAATTGATATTAATTAATTTACTTTTAGACAATACAATTATGAAAATTGTAAACTATCGAACTATTTTCACTAATTAAAAAATTTATTGATTTCGAAAGTCAAATTAATTACTTCAATTTTGAATTTGAAAATTTCATAAATTGACTTTGAAACCTATATTTTGGAATGGAGGGAGTAGTACTTTTAAACGCTACTTACATCATACATGGGTTCTCCTTGGATGCGGCTGTTCTTAGTAGTGCTCCTTTAACAGTACTACAGTAGGGTCACAATTTATTTTACATTTTGAGTTTGATAGACCTATTCCTGTTTCAATTTGGAAGTGCATTTTGTTATCAATTGGAATCTTTTTTCTTTTTCTTTTTTTGGTTCCTTCTTTAAAGCTTATTTAGGGAGGTATAAACACTGCTTACATTATGATTTATCCTTTGATGTGGCTCTTCTTAACAGAGCTCCTTAAAAATAGCATCACAATTTATGTTGTATTTTGTGTTTGGAAGTGCTCCCCTTCCCCCCTCCCCGAAAAAAAACCCCATATTAAGCTCATGCAATCACCCCCTTGTCAATTGATTGAAGAACCAATTGGCTGTTCATTTATTGCATTTGATAATGTTATTTTATCAAAATCTATTGTTTCAAGTTTTTTCCCAATTTAAACACATAAGATACAATGACATTTATACTGTTATCTTAAATGTTAGATTGCTGTTTACATATACTCTTCGGAGAATAAGTCCTCTTCTTTTCTTTCAATACATATACACAGGTTGAGTAACACACTTAAGTCTGGAGGTGGCTAATTTTTTTGAAGAAACAATAGTTTGGTGCTCTATAAGCTGTGTGAGAATGGTGCGACTATGGCTTTGTCATGGGGATTTATACAAATGTTCTGATCTTACTGATTTTTTGAGCAGACTTAATGATACAATGACAAATATGATATGGACCTGGCCCCTCTTACTACATGCTCATTTTTTTCTCTTATTTTATTGAGTACACCACTACCTTCTTTTCGAAGATTCGCCACCTTTCTCCCCCTTGTAGGTTTAACAGATTCCTGACTACTAGTGATGTAGATTCTCGTTTCTGGGATATATCATACTTATGTTTTGTTTAATTTCTGTTTAAATAACCCGACATGAATTTGTGCGCAGAAGAGAAATTATCTATTCTTGACTCATCAGTTTTTCCTCCAAAGCATATCTTTTTTGCCCTTTACGTCATTTTAGATTAAAATTGCTATGTTAAAATAACTTGACAAAAACACTAGCTATAAGGTTATGCTAGAGCAATAGCAGTGTATGGACTGAAATTTATCCACTCCATGGTGGGCATCTCACCTTGAACCTTTATTGAATCAGATCAGATGGTTGTATTTCTTAACTCCATTCCAAACAAATATTCGTTTCATTTTAATTCCCCAATGCTTTTAGATATGTAATTTTTGAGCAACTTTTGTCCATGAATATTTCATTGTAATAAAATATATTGTAATTTGGAAATTCAGGTACACGGGTATTTTAAGAGATGGCATTTTCTTCCGTGGGCAAAGCTATACACCCCCCCCCCCCCCACACACACAAACTTGTTGGTACGCCTACAACTAACAAGTCTTACGGTTCAGCGAGTTTGATGGCCAAATACCGACATTTTTGGAGAACAAAGGAAATAAAATCTAAAAAATCTCATTAATACTAGGGATTTTTTTTAAAAAAAAAAAAAATCATGTATCATTTAATCATAAAATTTGTTACCCCCGACATTACCCAAAATATATTGATGCTTCTTTTTTAAAACTATGTATATCATCATTATATTTTTAGATGATTGAAAATTAGATTTATTTTCACCAAGACAGCTTTTTCTATATTTTTATTTAAATTTCTTCTCCGTATTTTTCAAATTCCAAAACTGCCTAACAAGAGGAGCTTATGGTTTTATTCCCTACAAAATATAAATGGGATCCAATCTATATTCAACATGTCGAGAACTAAATGATCCGTTTTCACAAAATGCTCCATTGTTAAACATGACCCAAAGTGCAACATCCAAGAGTGGCCAGTCCATTCAACCCAAGCATGCATACCGAGCTGGTGCATAGATAGATAGATAGATAGACAATTGTGATGATGAAAAATAATGATCTGTATCTGAGAATTTCTTTTGATCATCAAGTGAATAACAGTAATAACTGGCTACATTCAATATTTACCAAAATGAGAAAAACCAAGTTCAATTTAGACACTGGGTGCAACCGTGTCCTAATGTTGATATCAAAGTATCATACTATGTTATTACTACGACACTAAGAGAGATGCAGATCACAACCAAAATTCTCCTCTACAGAGCAGATTGGAAAATCATCTCCGCTAGTTCCTGCAAAAATTTACATCAAACGCCTTTTATAGTGGTTGATAAATGATATATAATACCTGTTGATACTTTTCCAGGAACATTCAACCACATAAACTTGAAGATTCTAATACCTGCTTGGCAGAAGGAACTTTGGGTTCTCCCCACTCCATGGCTGCCTTCTCAAGCAAGTCAAAATCAGCCTTTCCAGCCTGCGGAACCAAACAGAGAAAGAAAAAGGTGGATGAATAAGAACTCCGCATTACACAGAAGGGGTGTGTGTGTGTGTGTCAAAACTACGTCGGGTTGTGTGTATATTAGAGAAAAAAGAGAAAATGTACTAAAAGCAACAAACCTCTACTTGAGCCCCAATTTCAGTGTCAAAGGTCTGATACCTCTTCTGTACAAGCTCAGCCAAAGAACCATCCTTTTCAGATGCAAGGAAATTCAGTTAGTTTCTCATAACAACATAGACACACAGAAATGAAGAGTGAGATAAATCACCTCAATCATCTTGGCAACATTTCGGAGACCGCGGCCCAGAGTATCCATACCCGCAATATGAGCTATAAACAAGTCCTCAACATCTGTGCTCTCCCTTCGCCTAATCATATAATCCAAATGTCAGTAGTACAGTCATCTCCAAGCCACATTTTTTATAAGAAGTACTAACAAAAGCAAGGATTGACCATGAACTGAAGCTAAATTTAAATGCAACGGGATCTCTTAACCTATACCCAGCTTCTTAGAACTAAAATTTCATATTCTTAAATAAATGGAATTCATGCACATTTCACTTCAATATCAAGTCCAGAAACTAAAAAAAACAATTTATGTATCACTTCAGACTACTATGAAAAGAAAAATGTGGTACACATTTTAAACAATAGATAAAGTAATGGTTTACATACAGTCAACAAGAAACAGAGGTAAAATCCAATTGTTGAAACAAACTTCAGTTTGTGTAACCTTGTGTCATCAACTATCAACATATAACTATTAAAGATACAATTTGGTTGGTCACAAACCCGTTTGATCACGTATTTGGATTGTCTTTCCCTTCTAATTAAAAACTCTATTACTACTAGATAAACTCTATTTTCAATCTCGATCAAAACTCGATTTAAAAATTACCCTGTTTCCTAATAATTAAACTGTATCAGGTATCTAATACAATATTTACAGAAGGTTATATTTAGGCCATGTTCAATCAGAGCACAATATACTAAATAAATATATCTTTGGCAGTCTTCTCTTTTGATTAGTATTCATATTCCTTTCTAACAAAATATCTGAACTATATACATACACTAATAGAAATCTAATAATCTAACATTTTTCCCCTATAAATATAACTAGTAGCTGACATTGTCTGCAAGTGACGCAAGTAGGATACAGAACAACCATGAAAGTAACTCACAATTTGGCATCAAAATTGAATCCTCCTGGCGCCAATCCTCCCTGTAACAGAAAGAAAAATAGGCAGTATGACCAATTAATAAAATCCAAGTGTCCAACATAATTGCAATTGCAAGCTTTAAAATGTTTCTATGATAGATTAAAGGTATACCAAATACTGCACATACATTTCTGATAACGCTTAGCATCACCATTGTAGCTTCCCCTATATCCATCAGAAACTGATCTGTATCCCAACCTATGATTTTGACAAAATTTCTTATTTAAAAGTTCAAAGCTGATGTCACATTATCAAGTTGTAATTGCAGCTTAAAAAGGCTCTCTCTAGAAAAAGTATATCTGTCATAGTAAAAGCATACCAATCTGAGGGTCGCCAGTGTTGGCATCGATATTTCCCAGCAAACCATTTATTCTTGCAGTTTCGAGCTCATGATGGCAGCTACATAGCAAACACGTGTATACTCAACTCAACACCAACTTTTTGCTAAACTAATAGGGGACAACAGGCACGTATATGTGGGGAAAAGGAGTATGTGGCTTTCCATATCAAAGCTTGGCTATGGAGACACTCGTTCATTAATGGTATTTTTGTCTTTTCATCTTTTTTATTAATGGCATTGCAGCCATTTCACTATTTTATAACCAAATACATCATTTTGGCCCTAACTGTAGCCAATCTTGGTGGCAAGCCATATATTTCCTTTTCCCTATATTATATATATATACACACACACGCACATACACACATTGTTCACTACTAATCAGTAGGTGTAGAATTTTGTATTAGTAATATTCGTTTAATGCACGACTGAATTGAAATCTACATCTTCAATGTCTATCCAATGTTTTGCGTTTAACCAATGCATCCTTATTCAAGTTCAAATTCAACTGTAAGTTTAAATATTCCAAAATCTACCCAACACACAGCGTTTCAAACATAAATTTCATACCAACATACAAAACAAACAACTCCAGTTTACTTAACTGTAAAATTATTCTCATTAAAGTATTAAATTAAAAAGCTTTTAAGGTTCAGATATATCATTATAAATGGACAAACATGACCTCATAGATAAAATTCTTCCTGGATCTCCAAGAAAAAACATGACTTCAAGTTATGTAATCTTAGTGAGTTGAACTTTTCTAATGTAAGATATCAATCATTCAGTTCCACAATTGATAAAAAAACATTTGTGCTCAGATTACTCAAAACCTTTGACCTATCCTTCTGGAGTTTTTTAGAAATATATTAAAGCTTGAGACTGTTTCATGTGAGAATGAAATTGAAAGGCAACACCACAAACCTGTGTCCTGAAAGGGTTGCGTGATTGCACTCAATATTTAGTTTAAATTCTCCTGCAGAACAAAGACCAGTAATATGGTTAAAAATTAGTTCATCAATTAGCAAATTATTGTGCAACGTCTTTTACATGTTTTAAAAACATATCTCGTCATAGTTGCAAATAGGCTGGTTAGTAAACCAGGATAGCAAATGCTATTAAAAACCAAGCCAGGAGGGTGAAGTAAAATAAGCGTGTACATTTCCTTCATATTCTGAAAATATCAACCTTCCATTAGTATTTTTTATGTTCTTAATAAGGTGAAGGAATGAAATGGCACACAAAATTAATGTATTCAAATATTTTAATAATTCTGTCACATATAAATATATATGTGTGGGTGTGGGAGTGGATGCGGGTGTGTGGGCGTGTATGTATATTTGGCCTTAAAATAAACAGGACCAGCAAGCTTAGTCAAAACACCATATTTACGTGACTTTAGATTTTAATTAAGAGGTACAACTCCCAAAAGAGAGGACAGACAAAAACTAAAAACCCAGCATATATGAAAATCAACCGATATGTACAAACAAGTACAAACATCTTACTGGGAAAAAATTATGGTAAATAATACATTACTAAATTAAATAGTAGATGCATTATTAAAGTAATGTACAGGTCAAATAAAAGACAAAACATATTTAAAAAGAACAATGGTAACTGGAAAGACAGATAACATAGCCTAATCCTCACTTTGAAAAGAAATCAATATGTAAGTTGGAAAAAAGTTAACAGAGGAACTTAAAAGTGCAAGAATAGTAGAAGGATTAAGGTAATCACCAATAAGGCCATATTTGCGCAAGAAATTCGCTGATGTTGCAGCATCCCAATCGTATCTGACATTATCAATATATGTAAAGAGAAAGAAATCATAAAGCATAACGACATACTGAAAGACTAGATTAAAAGCATACTGGTGCTTGGTAGGTTCTTGGGGCTTGGGTTCGATAAGAAGTGTCCCTGGAGAGAGCAATAGCAACAAGAATTGAGTTATATCTAAAGTTTTGGTAAAGAGATTTAGATGACATACAATAATTAATAAAAAAGGGTTTACACAAAGTACTCAATCCTATCAAAAAGAATAAATCCCTGGCTTTTGGTCCAATTGTATGATAAAATTTTATTTCAGTTATTAGCTATAACCACTTCTCTAGTAAAATTCTATCAATTACTTTATTATAGTATTAAATAGCTGACGAAAAAATATACCATTGAATCCAATTTTTTTCTTGTAGGCAACAGCAGCTTCAAAAAACCTTGCCTACAACAAACAAACCTTGGCTTAATATAATTATGGAAGGATAAAAAGGAACCTCGGAGATTAACCAACTAGAGAAGGTGAACAAAAAAATTGCTAAACAGTTTTGAAAAAATAAACAATGAAGATTGTTATTAGTGGTTCTGAATGGCCAATTCTTTTTTAAATAATTAGCACCGTGAAAAATCAAACTATTTTAAGCAAACAGAAGATACTGAAAATTGAAAGTAGGATAAGTGAGTTTACCATATGATTAAGCTCTCTTTCCATATCAGTGTTCAAGAGAGATTGATAACCCTCCCGACCACCCCAGAAAACATAATTTTCTCCCCCTAGATAATGTGTTACCTGTAAATATATGCAAATAGACAGTGGCCCGTTCATTCAGTAAGTGATATTATAGATGTAAAGTTCTATCACATGTAAAGTTCCGTACGTAAAAGAACATTTCTATTTCAATAACTCATGCACAATCAACCAACCTCCATAGCTTTCTTAACCTGAGCTGCCCCATATGCATATACACCTAATTCAGGGCTGTAATTTTAGCTCCGCAAAACAACAAGGTCATATAGTTAGAAAATGAAAAGATTGCTGAATAAGGCTATAAAAAAATATGAAATACCTTGTAGCAGCGCCATGCATGTAGCGGGGATGCAAGAACAACTGAGCGGTGCCCCAAAGAGGACGAATATTGGTACCCTAGAAGCCACATTAAATTGAAAACTATGAGAAGAACCCTTAGATGGCTGTAGTAATTAAAAGCACACAAATGTTTGATCGAGGTACCTATTTACAAATTAATATACTATAAACATTTAAATAACAAAAGAGTGTGAAAGCTCATTATTCTCCAATGAGTATGAAGACACATAATATGTAATATGATGAAAATATATTACAACATATCATATAGATTCATTAGGTTAATTACCTGAAGCTCTTTGGCAAGAGCTACCACTTCATCCAGATTTGCATTGGATTCCTGTGACAAATATAATATTTTAATTTCAATTTATAGGATCACACTTTCCGAAAAGAAATTTTTTTAAGTACCCTTCATCACTTCAAGGTAACGAATATAATAAAATAATTAGACAAACGGCAAATGGGCAAGTAGGAAGGGAGTTAAAAACTAAGACATTCTACTAAATTGTGTTTCTAGGAATTCACACATAAGAAACTCAGTTATCTTCACACTTCATTATTGCTCAATAGCATTAGGTATGAAGCCTAAACAATAATAGAGAGGTAATAAACACAATATGACTTCAAGTCTACATACCTCCAATGTCTTACCATCTGGAGCAATGTCCCTATCGTGGAAGCACCACCTGTCTACGCCAAGCTTGTCCAAAAACTCAAAGTTTGCTCTCACTGTATCATCAATTATCCGATGGCAATACTAAATTTCAACTTGACTAACATCAAAATTAAAATTTGATAGCGGATTAAATAAAATATATATATAACGTACTCCTCCTCTTGGCCATAGCCAGGGAATTAGTGCCGTCTTCCCATGGCCACATTTTTGTAGCTGAACCAAATGGATCACCTCCTGTCCCGCGAAATGTGTGCCAAAATGCAACACTGAATCGCATCCAATCCTAAGGTGAAAAATGAGAATATTGATCACATTACATACATAATCTCTTAAAAAGTTAATTAAATAATAATATAGAGATACCAAAGAACAAAACAATAACCTTCATTTTCTTCCCAAGAATCTCTTCATTGGCATTATACCATTTAAACGCAAGGTGATTTTTGGTAGAAGGTCCCTAACCAGACAAAATAAATAACATGTAAGAATACGTAAAGGGTAATTCTAGGGGTCTCATATAATTAGTCTCAAAGAGTTTCTCAAATGATGTGGTATCATTACATTTGTTTGGTATATCTCACATAACTGGCTATGCCGTAAAATATTATAGTTATATTTAAATGCCATGTCAGGTGATGTGAGACCCCTAGATAAACCAATTGCATTGTAAAATCTAACTTATGTATCATTTTTCAATATTTTTAAAGGCAAATAGGAAATTATCTTTCTCACCTCATACTTAATCTTGGGAATCCCAGGAAAGAATTCCCCTTCCCATTCACCTGAATCAGTGCATTCGCTACCAACATCAGCAGGGCAGGTTGGTGGACCGACAGCAATCTGCACAGAAAAAGAAGAAAACAAATATAGCCAAACCAAAAATCATAAAAAGGTAAACTGCAAAAGTATCCCTCAAAGTTGCACAAAAATTCACTTTGTCCCAAAGTATAAATTTTCTCAGTAGTGTTCCTTGGAGTCTAATTTTTTTGCAATCCTGTTCCTTTTTAACATATTGGTGAAATTATAGGTCAAAAATAGGTTTTATATAGTTGAATACACATTTGAACCATTCCAAGCGAATGAATACAACAATATATACATTGTGACACATAAATTACCAATGATTTCCTATAATTTCACTAATATGTTAAAAAAGAACGGTTTTGTAAAAAAATTAAACTTCCAAGGAGGAGAAAGGTGGCTAAAATTGGAATTTTGTGAAATAGGGTCACTTTGGCAGTATACTACAGAGAGAACAGAGAAAGCTTCTTCACCACTGTCAAAGCGGCCAAATTTAATCCCAGAAGAAAGAGAAATAACGTCCCAGACTTCATGTTTTTCATGTCAAGAAATCTACCTCTGCAACATAAAGCAACGAGATGAAGTATGAGTAAACAGACGTATTCCTGAAGAAGAAGAAAAAAAAGGAAAGTCACATAAATGTAGCTTTACAGCTTGGGGCATACTGACAAGCCTATATGAAATTTCAACATGCAGGCACCAATCAATTCAGAAATTACTTTCTAAATCTTATCACTCTTCAGCAACAACATCAAACATGAAATCACCGATGCTTACAGACGATTATTGGATTAAAATAATTATTATTAACATAATAACATCATACCCTGTAAGAATCAAACCAGAATTCGTGCACCCGTGTTGAATGTGAAAAAACCTATTAAATAATAATAAATATAAATATTTTGAAGAAAGATGAGTAGAAACGATGAAACTCCTCAACAAGAGACCAAATTTATTACTACTAGTACTAGTGCTAGACTAGAAAGAGACACCCACGAGAATCCCAATGCCGCAAAAGATTGCGTAAAATACTATCTGAAGCAACGATAATATCACGTCATTTCATATCAAACCATATTGGAATTTAATTAATACTATCTTTTCATTTCATAAAAATAATTTAAAACATAAAATTTTATTTTTAATTTAACTCTAAATTCATTATAAATTTTATTAAAAATTTCTTATTTAATAATATTTTAAAATATAAAAATAATTTGGATAAAATTAATTTTTTTTTTCCAAGTTATGATAGTAATCGTGCTGACATATTAAAAAGCATGAAAGTAAAGGTAAATGATTATTTTTACAAGTTATTTTGTTAATTTTATAATATCCTTATTATATGATGATAAGACCTAATATTACTATTTATATTAAAAACTTAATAAAATTAATAAACTAATTACTGAAAATATCAATTCTTTTCATAGGGGCATGACATATTTTAAATCTAAAATTAATGTGCTGACTTTAAAAATAGTAAATATGTAATTAATATTATTTCTAAGTAAATTTATAATGTTCACAATTGAACATTGTTTTAAAATAAAACAAATCTTGCATGAATTTAAAAGTTACGAATGTCTTAAATTATTATTTATAAAAAAAAAAAAACAAGATTAGGTCTATAATTTGAATTGAGGACTATATATTCTATCATTACAATTTACAAGTTAAACAACAGTAGATATGTTTCAAAAAAAAAAAGAGTAGATAAGATGGTTGATATTATCATAAAAAAATATTTTTGTCAGAATAATAAGTACTCTATTCGTTTTAAAAATTAAAATCTATCTAATAAAATATAAATAATTTTGAATTTTTCGCTCACTCAATAAATCATCTAGGGATAAATTTTACCGTCCATACAGTGTCGGAGGTACGGAACACAGCTAGTTAGAAATATAATTTGTCTTTTTAGGTCAAACGATAACATATTAAACTTCAAATTATATGAATTTATTTAATTTTAGTCGATACAATTATTATAGTTGTATACTATATATATAACAAAAATTATTAATCACAAAATTTATTTTATTTTAAGCTTTTATAAGTTATACAAATTTTAAAATTTAAAACGTCCTCGTTTGATCTTAAAAATCAAATTATATCTTTAATTTTAAAATCAAAAAGTATCACTTAAAATATTAAATATTGTTAAAATAATTATAAAAATATTATATATTTATTGTTATTTTTAATTTTAATTTTGACAATATTAACCACCAAAGATGATAAAGCCAACAAAATAGGCTAAATTTCAGTCTTAATAGGCAAATTTGACTCTATATTTAAAAAAGAGCAAAGCTACGGTCAGTTACGAGGCTAACGTGGCTGAATTTATCAATATTATTATTATCATCCCTCGGGTAAGCTTAAAACGTAACACTGAGGTGGCATCCTTACCCTCTTAACGACATCCGAGCTGTAATTAATATCTCACAAATTTTTTTTATTCGGTACAATTAATATCTCACAACTTATTTATGAGTCCAGTTATGTATTGGATAAATTTATACCAAATTATACTTACGAAATTTATAAATATATTAAAAATTATAGGAGAATTTTATTTATTATATAGGAAAATAATATATGGTGAAGATTTATGTAAGACATATGAATTGCCAATAATGAAATAAATATTTTTTTGAAGAGATGCGTAATAAGTGATACACTTATAATTTCTACCAGTCTTGTATATTGATAAATTTTGTAATTGTAATTTAACATAAATTTATGGTAATAAATAACAAGACCCTATACACATCTCAAAAAAAATTATTATAAATACACTTATCTACGTAACCGACGCAATATATATTATTCTATTTTTCAGAACAATATCTCCTACAATTTAAGTTGAAATAAATAAGCAAAGATAGAATTAAGGGGGAAAAAGCATTCATTTTATTATGAAAAAGTAAAGAAATAGATCCAAAAAATCTCCATATCAATACGAAAGATACGGGATCATAATCTCTCTATATATATCTATCCGGTTCTAGTGTCATGCCGCCTTACATAACATGTACCCGACCGACAACCAACCAAGTTCACCCAAGATTTACATAAACAAAGTATTTCTCTCGCTCGCTTGTTTAAGATGCAAAACTCCAGCTTCTTCTAGAAGCCGCAACCTCTGAATGAATTAGTCCTAAATTTTCAGCAAGTACAGATAATGATACACAATAGCCCAACTTATATCAATGCCTTCAGCTAATAGCAAGGTCAAGAGATCTCAATTTGTTAGGGCTCTTTGATGAACAGCCAAGTTTATATATATCAAGACATGAAACCTAGATTCATCAATCATACAAGCTTATTTTCCTCGACTTACAATATTGAGTGAACTCTCTCCCCAATTAGGAAATGAAATGAAAAAAAAAAAAACACTTGGATCCAAGCACGCAATCAGCAAAAACCAGAAGCTGTTGCAAAGGACTTACTCTACTGACTGAAAGGATGAACAAATCCAAGGTACAAATAATGTTTCGCCAGAAGAACATCCAAAGTTTTGTGAGATGATGATCCCAATAAAAATTTCAGATGAAAATGCATCCAGACGACAAGATGAATAGATGTTCAAGATCGTGTTTTGAGATCTCAGCAGAGGTACGCAATAGTTACCTATTTTACACAAAACAGAAGATATCAAATTCCGTCTCAGGTAATTGAGACAACACCCACACATTGTCATAGATTTATCCAAGTCTGCAAAGGAGCTGGGTATATATGTTTCTGAAAGCCTATTAAATTTATTCATTTGCTAATCTGACCATGGCAACTAGTTCTTCAAAAGTTTATCAAGTACGCTGACAGAAGAATCGCAGTCATTGTCACTGCAAGAGCCCAAGGAAGTCGGCATTAAGTGCCCAAGATTCTGAATGGTTGAATAATCTACAAATTGCTAATATGCTTACCAACAATCTAATAATGCAGATCCAACAAGAAAGATAAACCGAGACCATAAGAATCTTGTCTGAACATTCAACTAGTAATTATTACCTCACATAACTCGAAGGTGTGCTGAATAATAGTAGATGGCTAGGGAAGGAAGTTATCTATCATGTGGAGAACCACATCAGCACCATCAGAATTCAACCAGTAGCTTTTAACCTGAACTTATAGGAGCAGATAGAAGAGTGAAGACCAAGAGAAAAACATACATAAACTTGAGGCATATTTATCAGTAAATATCATATTGCTTGCCAAATAAAACCATACTTTTTATTACTTTATATCAGAGACATATTATATCTATAATGATGATCTTCATGCTCTTGAAGATTATCTAGAAACAAAAGAAGCATATATCGAAATGGAAATCTTAATTACTTTATGGAAAATGGTAACAAGTGCCCCTAATGCACTCATTACATTGTGTTTTAAAGATCTTTTAGCAAGTTGTGGAAACTGTCATTATGGAGACTTGCACTAATCTAATGTAGCTAATTTTAGAAAGCCATATCATGGAAGTTTGAAATAATGTACTTAATATAATAAACCTAATTCTATTAGTGTGAGTTCCCATAAAAACATTTTACGAAAATAAATACTTACGGGTGCCCTTAGAGAACTTGTTAGATGGAACGTTACTTTATATAAAGCGTCAAAGTTCGTAGATGATTTAATTAGCTATAGTGACACATACAGAATAAATTTAGGAGGCTTGCCTGGATGGTACTGTGAGCAACATATCGTTGCTTACTTTTGTGAAAGCTAACATCAACACGTTCCCAAGGAACTTGAGTGAGACCTCTGATCATCTCCTCTACATAACCAGAGTATAGTAAAATATGTATCACAAGATTTTGGTATTAAAAGTAATATGTATAACTGGACCCAAAAAATTGGTACACAGCAAAAATAAGGATAAATAAACAAAAGTTGCAAGAACTTGGCTGCAGTGGAAATGCTTTATACCTTGTTCCCCCGACATTTAGTCAAAAGGGAAATCATGGTTAGGAAAAAATTGAAACTAACAGCAAATCACCTTTCACAAGTGACACAAGCCAAAAAAATGCAAAGATCAACAAACTTCATCAATAAGCAATTGTTTCCCTGTTGATATTCCACAAAAATCTCAACAATTTCCAAAATCAGGAAGTTGCTGTCAAATTATAGATGGGATCAGATATCATGCTTTCTTTGGAAAAAAATGTAGCTTTCAATCACACCAGATACGAGATACTCCAAGAATACAATACAGCACAGGGCAATAGTGAAACAACCCAAAAAATGGCCCTGATCTGTAGGATATTTGAGGTGAATTACACGAGGTGAACAAAAGGTTGTCAAATTGGTAGCTCAGATGAGATGTGGATTTAAGGTAGCATACAATATGGATTCAATCACGTTCATTTTTTCTAAAACATTTGATAGTCCACCTTATTAATCAATTCCTTTCCATCATTTGTTGTTTAGCTGAGGTGCTGGATAATGGCTAAAACCTACTTATGTGAATGTGTCTGGCCACCGATAGACAAGCATTAGATAATTTTTCTCATTAAATAAGGCAATTTTATTACAAGGAAAAAAGAATACAAAACAAGGGAGGACAAGGAGTCCTCCAAAGAGAAACGGGAAGTGGGAAAAACCAGAATACCTTGCAAATCCCTGCATCTGATACTTCGATATCAAATACTCCCATTGTTGAACATGAAGAGATGTAAAGAAGAAATATTCTATCTCATACAAGGTGAAGATGAGGATAACAAGCTCGGAAAATCCTAGTGTTCTAAAGAATGACAGAACTCATACAACACTGCAAGATTTCCCAATGAAGCTATTCAAATTCAAACAGCATATCTCCACGTCCTAAACAAGGAATGTAACAAGGCTTTTGCCAAAGGCCAAGGAAGAAAAAAATTACATGGGAATAGTCAGTTAAAACATGGATATGTGAAGAAAGAAGTTTATATTAGCCTATTTGGAGAGAGAAGCTTAGAAGCATAATTGTCGATATCTGTGTTTCTAATGTTTGAAAGTGACAAATATCGCATCATATCCTATAATGAATACAACACACCGTGACGCTTTATGATACAGTACTGATAAGTCAGAGACAGAGTTTATAAGAGTAAAAACATCACAGTAAAGCTTTTTTTTTTCCAGCAGCAGAAGAGTTCACTCGTTCAACACAATCGGATACAAAATGCTTTCTGGAGTTTCTTATCTTCTACATACTCTGTCTCACTTTTCTTTTTTTATTCTCTTTCTCATATGGAGTCATAACTACAAATTTTAGAAGTTGACCTTTGCACTCCACTTTGTGACTAGACTCTTGTTTGACTACTTTAAGCTAATATGCTTTAATAAACAATAAACTGAGTCATACATGTGTATAGCCATGTAATTATTGTGTTTTGCATTCTTTCCCGAACCTTATGATATCATTCATGACACAATACGTGATACAATTTTTCACATTTGGAGTGGTTAGAACCAAAGACCACACAAAAGCTTCAAATTTAGAAGGCATGTTCCACACAGCTTCCCCACCCCCCAAAAAAAAATAAAAAAATAAAGGAAATGAAAAAAAGAAAATGTTTCTGTTTTGATGGTAACAATATTGTTTCATGATACTGAAGGGGGGGATGCTATTTTTCCAGTTATGTTTAGTGACAATGTTTAGGGGGGGGGAATCTTTTGAGTAACTGCTGAATATGAAACAAACTTTTGTTCCTTGCAGAAGTATAAAATCAATAATGTTCAGTATATCATGTTAGAAGAGAGGAACCCCAACAAAAAACAGGCTACCCACTACAAAACAGTGATTATATATGTCCATTCACATTAGAAACCACCAATAAGGCAAACATCAACAAATTTATTAAAACATGAAGACACTTCTAACAGCAACAAATAGAATTTAACAAACCTTCCAAGTCATTTGTTTGTGTGCTGGCAAAGGAAGATGCTTCACTCTGGATATCTTCAGTAGTTTTTAACTCGACATGTACAATATGAGGGTACTTCTCATCCTTGACAAGAAAATCGGACTAGAAAAAGGGAAAGGCAAGGAACTTTATGCAATGTATTTTTTGGCTTTCTATAGATATTCAGTGGCAGCAAACAAACTAACCTTTGGGAGTTCATGTTGACGCCTAATTGATGATGTTCTCCACCCAACCACAGCTTAAAGAACAGTAAAGATGGAACAAATGCCACAAAGTAGTCAAGAAGAAAGTGCAGTTGTGTAAAAATATTAGATTTAGGAAAGCAAACAAATAAAAAGGATACGATCATAGTTTGCATTTGCATATGCCACACGACGTTTAAAAGAGCGCAAACCTGACCTACACAAGTTATAGATGATGCCATTACCAAAGAAGATGAACGTATACAATTCAAATTTGGTTGAAAAATAAAGGATAATTGAGTACAACGCCCAGGATAAGTCCATACTTACAAGAATTTAAGGTCATCAAAGTCGTAAACCATCCGAAGGAGGAGAGGCCTCTCATCATCTTTATCAGTTAGAAAAAGATGCTTCCCAGATCTGCCAGCGATCAGGTGTGCAGTTTGAGACGCTTGTTTTTCGAGGAACGGAAGACCACAAAGGAATGGGAGCTGTGGAAGCAAAAACAACATAACAAAATATAGAAAAAGGATTTATAATACAATACAAAATAGAAAATTAAACACAGTATCATAACAAGACTTTATATACTAATGAAAGATCTAGAACAAGTACACCTTGAGGATATGATGGAATATGAACTTCCGATGCAGTGTCAGCTTTACAGCATGCTTTTTAACAACCAGGTGAATATAGAGAGTCGAAATGTAAATAAAATCCAAATATACCTTGTTTTGGACAGCGGTTTTTATAATAATTTGTTTGACCAGTTTTTAGCTTTTTAGTTTTTAAAACATATATTACAGAAAATGAATAAAATTTCAAAGCAGCATTGCTGTTGATTTCAATCCTGCACTCCACGGCTTATAAAAATAATAATAAAAAAAAAGAAGAAATAGAAGAAAAGGATCAGTTCTTAATTCTGCCACAGAACTTCTGCTATTTGGTTCTCTCTCCAAATTTAGTGATCTCCATATTCCTCTCTCACATTGTTCAAAATCACATTTTTTTTCCTTTGCTTCATTTCCATCATCCCTCGTCTCTAAGGTTGCCAGATATGAACCCGAAAATCAACATAACAAAGATGAAGATCTGTTTAGTGCAGATATACATCGACTTAATAAAGAAGCATTCTTTGATTGCGTCGAAGAAAGAAAACCCCTCAAGCTTCTTCATATTCATTAGGATTCTCTATCTGTTTCCTAGAAAATACTATCTCAATAATGAACTCTCTGATTTGATTCCATTTAGTTGAATAGTCTCTAATATTAACTCTCTGATTTGGGATTTGGTTTTCTTGGGATGCAAACAGATTTTTTGAGATCCAGAAACAAGAGGCAGTGTTTGGCCAGAGAAGTTCTTTACTGGCATCTGGCTGGAAATTGAACCAGAGAAGTGCTTGGAGTAACACGAGTGTCGGACTTGGCTGATGCAAGTGATGGTTCTTGGGTTTCAGTCACTACATTCATTTTTTACATACGAAACTGGGGCTTGAACATGTTCTTCCTCTACTTTCTTTTTTTTGCTAAATTTTTCTTATTAAATTCGACAAAATTCCTCTACTTTTGGTCCTCACATTGCCCCTCAAAAACCTCGTCCGGTTGAAAATGCTGTCCTGCTTGGAATCAAAATTGGTTTAGAAGCAATCTTCATCTCTCTCTATATCTCCAAGTACACCCACCCACATGTGTATGTGTATACCACTAAGCTTCTTTATCCGCTTTATGTTTCTTTTCTTGGTTCTTAAAAGATATATTATACACACACATATGTATATATATATATATATATACACACACACCCCACTAAGCTTCTTTAATCCTTTTTTTTTACCTTAAAAAAAGAAATGAATAAATACATATTAATATTTGGCTTCCTATAATAGAGTAATATTAAAGCTTGCAAACAAAAAAATAAAAAGAATATTTGAAATTATTATTACTATAAATAGTTTGAAAACAATTCAAATAACTGTTCAAATAAGTCCTTTAAGTTTTCCTAAAGACAACCTTTAAATCTTTCCTTTGATGTGTTAATAGTTAATAATACAGCTGTCACCATCCTACTGATAATGATTACAAAAAGTAACAAAAGTATTACAAAGTAATTAATATCTAAATCCAACAAGTCTAGAAAAAATGAAAGAAAAAGGTTGTATGCATAAAAGCTCAAATTTCAAAGCATATGCAAGTATAGTTATTAGTTAACCTACCTGTTTATTTCCCCGTGAACCAAGATGCGGGGTTGCAACTGTTATAAAGTTCATTGGTTCCAATCCAGCAACTTTAGCTTCATAATGCTGATATAGCCTCCCTACAGCATATCTTGCAACAAGACCACCCAAGGAATGGGCCACAAAAGATATCTTGTGTACCTCAGGCCATCGTGTGACAACGTCCAACACCTACACCAATGAACAAACACCAGACAAGGTCTATGCATAAGAATTCTCAAACAAGTGATTGCAAAATATAATACTTGTGGCACAGAATTTAAATAAACAAGTTTAAGAAAATGAAGATTAAAATGCTACCACCCAAATACCTCTTCAGATAACCTCTCACCCATACAGTCTACGCCATCAAAAGTCAACATCAAAGAATTGCACTCACTGCCTGCTCTAACAAAACAAAATCAAGTTAAAAGATTTTTTTTTTTTAAAAAGGAAGTGCATTGTCAAGGGAAGACAAGCCAGCTTAATGTAACGGTGTATTAAAATGTTCAGTAATAGAATCAAACTTGACAGCAAGCAATAGAAGGAAGTACAAATTGCAAAAATGAGAAGATATAATAATGATAAACCCCAGTCCCACATCGTAACATGTGAAATACTTGGATTTGGATGTGTATATAAGAACTCATGTTGCTATCATTAATACTTTCACTCATGACCTTTTGGTTGAGGCTGTGATGGAAAAAAATGACCCAATAATATACTATTGAGCTAGTGGTTTAAGGCATTGTTTGGATGCATTTTATTTGATTCTGACTTGAGATTTGACCTAAGATTTATTTCAGACTCGGGATTTGACTCAGTTGTTACATATTTTTTTTATCAATGACATCTCAATTTATTATTATTTGACACTTAGTTGTCATAAAATTTACTAGCAGACACTCCTCTAATATGACTTGATGCAGACATCATGGAGTGAACCTTCATCCCTGACATAGTTTTGTGTGTGCGGAAAGTTATCCCTTACTGAGTTTCTTGAACTGTACCTATACATGAACTACGTTCACCATTTAGTTAATAAAAAGAAAACACCAACCAATAAAGAAACTAACTGAACCAAACACATGCAGGTCTCAAAATGCATTCCCCAAAAAATAAATGAATACCATCAATGTAAAGAAAAGAGACTAGTTGATTCAAGCAACTAAAACTTTACACGATATTTATTCCAAGACTACATACTCGTAATTAGTCAGCATGTTGCATTGGAATATTATAGCCAATGTATATCAGTCACCAACATATAGTATCTACAAACTGAATCTGAATTATTGTAAACTTTACTTTTGTAAATTTGAAGAAGTGAAAATAGAACTGAATAGGATTTTTAAGAATCATTAACCATAATAAGATGGACTGAAGCAAAACAAGCACTTACGATGAACTATAACTTTATCAGAAAGTTTCTCGACAAATTGCTCAGCAGCGTATCTCCAATCTTCAGAACTGAACATATTTCAGAAGGAAATAATAATAAGCGGGGTGTGTGTGTATTTATCAAACAGATGTATAATTTTAGGCACAGAATGCAGCATGTTGATCAAATAATCATTAATGGTGTAAATTTTATTTGTCGGAACTCCTCTCCAATGAATAAGTAAAATAAATATACCCAACATTTCTAAAATAGATGTATGAACATTGCTAGTAAAAATTAACAAAAACAGGGTTTGAAAGCTCCACAACATCAATATAGTACAAACAAAACTAACTTAAACCTTCAATAGTTTGGGAGATTGTAGATTTTGAGTGCTTCTCCCGTGGGCATCAGTGCTGTTTTCATCTACTTTGGTATATTTTGAATGGAGGGTATCCAACTAATTCCAGGGGAACGCAACCACCCAACAAGAGGGGCAAGTCAAGACATAAGCGTTTGTGTTTACCTATTGACTTCAAGGTTTCATCATGTGACATCTCCGTTATTGAATAGAAACACGTTGCTCCTTGGGGATGAACTTTTCAATGTTTACGCCATTTAACATATAACCTTGTGCTTTATGCTCTCTTGTCAATCCCTTTAGTACGGAAACACTATAGACCATAATCTGCGGTTTTGTAGGTCATTAAGGGTGTAACTCAATTTACAAAAGCTACTAACCTAAGAAGAAGGATTCATCTGTAGGAGGGCGAACCGGAGAATCCAGATTTAGGGAGATCTCTGCTTAACTAGCATTCGGTAGTCATATATATTTATAAAATAAAACAACTTATAACTCTGAGCAGTAACTTTGTGAGCAAATACAATTGGTTCCCTCCGCCACCGAAAAGGGTCTAAAGTCTACAAGTGAATAAAGAAGTGAAAAGTAGACAAACACTGATACCATCCATTAGAATATAAGCTTAACAGTCATAGTTATTTTGGGGGCGACATCTTAATCATCCCTCTCAACGATACATAAATAACATTTTATTAGATGCAGATTAAGCCAAAAACTAAAAAAAATAAAATAATTACATAGACAATATACATCAATCTTTACCTTCCAATGATCCCATTAACCATAATCACGAGGTGGTCCGGATGCACCTCTGGAGTCGGGTCGAAAATATCTTGGCCGCCATAAACAGAATCCATCTCCACTTTCTGCCCCTTTTTGGACCGACTCGTGAAGCAACTTATGCTCAATTTTCGAAGAAATGCGACTTCACTACTCTGAGCCAACAATAATCTACATATTCCTCCTCTATCGGGACTCAGTCCAAACCCTAGATTCTGACAGGGAAATCGCAGTACACATAGGGGTTTTGAAAGCGAATGCGCGGTGGGTCTAACCGGAGAATTGGTAGAGAGGATCATGCGTGGCGGATTGGATTACTACCAATCATGGAGAATTGAGGACAGATAGGAGAGTAGAAATAAAGAGAGAGAATGAACGGGTAGAAAGCGTGCAAACGAAGCAGTAGTGCATTGGCCGAATAAGTATTTATTTTGCATGCGGGAATGATATTACGAGCATAGGAGACAGTTGAAAATGCGGGAATTACAGTTGTAAGGAAGATCTCATTCAACTGGGCAGAAGATAGAAATTTTCACGTTGGTTGAACACAGACTGAATAGAGTTTAAGGTAGCAACTACTTTTGTGGAATTATTGTTATTTTTGTCACGTGGCTTATCTTTTAATATTGTACTACTAGTCTAGAGTTCACTGTTCACAATACGAAGTCAGAACAATATAATACTCAGGACAGGACCATAATTGATGTAAACTTTATCACATTACAATATTTTCATATTTTAATATATTTTTTAGGATCATGTTCTAAATAATTACTATCTCATTCATTATATTCAATTCTTGATGATTTAAAAAAAATGTGATTTTCTCATAATTGTAAAACAAAAATAAAAACTCAATTAACTACACTACAAGAATGAGTTAATCAATATTATTAGACTACTCATTGAACTTTTTAATAATAAAATTTTCATAAATTTGCAATCAAATAAGTAAGTGTTTTAGTTGGTTACCCAAAAACAAATTGAATATATAATTGAAATTAACATATACAATATTATGATTATTCATTAAACTTTTAAAAATTAAAATATCAAGTTTTATAAAATAAACAAAGAATAAAAAAATTAAATAAGGGTTTTAGTTGGTTAACTGAATACAAATATATCATTCAATTGTTCAAACTATATAATTATAATGAATTTAATAATAAAATTAGTTTGCTGACTTCATGAATAACTTGATAAAGGAATATTCTTCTGAATTATATGTTTATGCGGGACTCATTTGGAAAATTGGTATGGATATGTAAGAATAAACTATTTTTTTAAAAACATTCCTCTAATATTAAAATTCTTTGAAAACTTGTATAGTAAATAGAATACATAAAATTACGATCAATCAAGTATTACAAAGCCCCGATATTTATTATCGATCAGAATTTGACCGTAACGAAATTTCTGTGTATACCGGCACAGTGAACCTTAAAAAAATTTCGACGTGGCCCCCTCTAGACTCCAGTCTTAGGCTAGCTTCGTCCTTAGTTGAGAGGAGCTAGCTATATGAACAAGAGATAAACATCAACCGAAAAGAAACCATCCAATGCAATTATAATAGTCAATTACAAAAATAATGACGGTTGTTCGAAGTTTTAACAAAAGTAGTTGACTTTGAAACTTGGGATTTAATGATGTATGCAATATGCAGGTACTATATTATTAGTTCCGCATCTATAAAATAAATAATTACATAAAATGGTTAGATACTATATAATGATTATAAAAGAATAAAGACCAATGTAACCTCGTAATTCTGTCTTGTTGAGACTAAAAAAAGTCGCCCTATTTTTCGATACTGATAGAAAAAAAACTATTTATTATTCATCCTACACTCATTCAGTATTTATTTAATGGAGTATTAAATAATTAGATTATTTAGTATTATAACTGAAAATTAGGGTGAGTTTTTTCCCCCTCTTCTTCTTCTTTTTTTTGGGTCTAATTTTCTTCTAAGACATGAACATCTTATAATTATAATTATGATGTTTTATTTGACTTTATTTTTTATAAACATTATGAACTGCTTAATTACATCTTAAATATATAATTGTTGTATTTTGTTTTATAGTTAATATGTGTAATAGAACAAAGGACAAGACTGAAATATGATAAATAAATAAAGGAAATTAATATTTTCACAACAAAATCGTGGCTATAGATTTTATAGCAACGGTTTTCACTGTCGTTATACATCTATAACTACACTTTTATTGTAGAAATATCAAAAAATATTAGTTTTCATAAATAAATTTAGAACTCATTTATTAAGGTTAAATCACTTTTTTTCATAGGAAGGTTTCTATTTTATTTTTTTCAATTTATTAGTACTGTTTATTTGATCTTTTTAGAGCAAACTTAAATGATTTTGGCCAAAAAAGACAATAAAAAGGGGCCAAATATTGCTTCTTTTTTTTTTTTTTTTTATTTGTTTAAATTGCTTTATCAGTTCATGTATTTTAAACTCTAGTACTCTCAAAAAATGATAATATCAATTAAGTTAATATATTTGAATAAAAATATTTCATAAAATTATTTCAATAATTGCTTTTAATTTGTACAATTAGACATTTCTTAAATATTTAAACATTCACTGAAACAATTTTTTTTAAAAAAAATCATCATATCTTCTAATTATTTTAAGCTGAAACCAACAACCTAGCTCATATAATTTATTACTTCACCAAATTTTCTTTTTCTATTTAAGAACCAACCCAAGTTGAAATTCTAAACAATAAGTTTGTAAATTTTAAAAAAATGGGACTGTTGTTGGGAAATAAAATATAAAAGAAACGGTTACTTTCACGATAGAAATTTGATATTTTTCACAATACCTTACTGACATAAATACGAATCATACAAGGCCAGTAATTCACTTGTAAAAATATTCATTCCTTATAAAACACCTTTCATCAAACTCTAATAGTAATTACAGTCTTAAATTATTACTAACTACTAGTAATTACATGAAATTCCAAACACAATTATAATCATTAATTAATTATACATCAATAAGGCCTTTCACCAACATAATTTCCCACAGGATCATAGTTACAAGTCATGAACACGTCGCCACTGTCACAAACAACCCGAGCACACCCAACTCGTCGCGTTGTTCTCCACACAATCTGCGTATAATGCCCGCACTGCTGCCCGGCAGCGCAACTATTGGTCGAATAAGTGTAATATCTCTCTTCGGCAGCCCATTCGTGCACGGCATCCGATGGAGTCCATGCGGAGCCACTGCCCCAATATATGTTCTCACCGAGCTTAAAATCATATTCTGGGAACGAATGCCTTATCGCGCAATCTGCTTTTCGCTGCCCGGCCCACCATCTGGCGTACTTTTCTAGCTGAGCGTCCCAAATTAGTGGGAATTCCCATTTGGCTGCCCTCACCATATTGTGAGCAAACAAGAATTGGAAGGACTCTCCGATGCAACCCCAACATAGCTGCTTTGAAACTCTGTACACAGTTTCGTTATTGGGCTTTAAAGGTTCAATTTTTGGTGTTGAATTTGATGGTGAGTCTGAAGAGAGAACAGGCTGGTTGTTTACTGCGAGGGATAGGAAGAGAATATTGAGTAGAAGAAGGAATCTATAAGGTTTCATCATTTGGGACTTGGGATGAGCAATGTGAGAGAGACAGAGAGACGGTCAGTCCTATAATTAAGCTACATATGGCACTGATTTGCGAGGCACATGGTAGTACTCTGCTATATATAGCGATCAATTTCAACAAGATATGGTTGTCATGAATTGAGAGAAGGATTTTTTTGGGCTGAGAACTGAAGTGAATGGCTAAAGCTTAACGAGTAAGAGAAAGAGAGTTTAAATATATTATACACGGGTGTGCTTAGTTTTTTTTTATAGTAGTAGTAGTTTAAATATTTTTTTGTCTCTATAAATTTAACTTTTTCATAAATCTGTTTTCTCAAGTTTATTTCATTTTATTTTTGTCATTGTCCCTATACCTATATAAAAAAAAATCATGCCTATACTTACAAAAAATGTTATGCTCATTTTATGAAATATTACTAATCCCTCCCCCTTCTTAAAAAAAGTCTGATTTGCAAAAGTTAAAAATTTTATGAATGTATTGTTTGTTTGTTTTCCCATTTTAAACTTTATTTTGGTTGAGTGGTTAGTTTAATAGGAGTAATAAATTATATGATATTGAAGCTATGATAATAAATTTGAGAATAATGAAAATAAATAGTACCAGTTTTTGGATTTATTTTTTGAACAAATGATACTTTTATTGTGAAGCAGAAAGAGTATTTATCAAAATATAATTGTACTTGCACAACATAACATACCTTGATCTTGCCCTTTTGGCATATCTTTAAAAATTAAAATGATGATTATTTTTAAGGGGCGGACGAAATAGTTTAAGTTGGTGTTTGGTTGAATTTTAATTTATAATGTAGATGAAGAGATGGGATGTTTAGTAATGACCATACAATATGGTTTTGAAGGTCCCGTGATGTAAATTGTAAGGGCAGGGTGGCTATATATATATATATATATATATATATATGTTGAGCCCGTGAAGTCTAATTGTTTGTTTGTGTTGTACCTGTAGCTGTAGCTGCTAGAAGGAGAAGCTGACCACCTACCTACCAGGGATTCCTTCTTGGCTTCTCAAAACAATTGACAAGTGTTGGTTACCTAGTGGTGAGTGTTGATGATCATTCATTCGAATTGAGAATTTCCAGCTTACTCTGCTAAAAAATTAAGGAGAATTATCTCTCTCTACTCTCTTCTCTCTTCTCTCTTTTTAGTATGATATCACATTCCTACGCCACATATAACCATTTTCTTCTATGTTAGCTTAATTTAGCTAGCTAGCCTTAATTTATGATTGTTGTGCTTCGATCATATAGAAGAGAAGAGATATTAATCCCCTAAGGCTAAAAACAAATGTCAGTTTAATTTTATCAAAATTCTCCATTCATCAACGTGTTACGCCGCCACCAATCCATCTACATTGATTCAAGTAGTATAACTAAATTTTCATTGAACTAACAAAATGATATTTCATCAAATATTTTCACTTTTAACAAACGAATTGACTACACGCACATCTGATTTAATTGGTATAATGGGTTGTAAAATAATTTATTTAATTATTCTTTTCTTTCACATTCTATATAACAGCTACGTAATTATTAATTAATGCTCTAGAAAATAATGAGAGGGCGGTTTGTGTTTTCTGGGCCCATTAACAATAATATAAATTGTGGAGTATTCATTAATTAATGTGTGTTTAGCAAAAAAAACATTTTTCACTCTCTAAAAAGTAAAAACCATGCCGAAAGCCTTCCTTATTCTCATTCTTTTGTTGCTACTACTATCTTCTTTCACTACCACTACTGCTACGAGAGGCAGTAGTACTAAAGGAGGAGGAGGAGGTTCAAAAGAATTGTGCAGTCCAAAGGATATTGGGATATATCAATGGCAGTCAGGGTACACAGGCATTCATATACCCAAATTCACCGTCCAAATTATCAACGAGGCATGGCGGCCAAATGCTGTTTATGGTGTTGAGATTTCTTGTGGTCCTTTTGCGTCTACCGGCCTTATTAACCCCTTTATTTTCCGACGCATCACCACCAGGCCACCAACAATTGCCTTGTTAAAAATGGCACCAAAATTAATCCCGGAGAAGTTGTTTCCTTTCATTATTCCAATATACTTCCCTATACTTTTAATGTTTTCCAGCTTAAATGCTAAAATACCATCCCTCCATTCATGCTTAAATTTGGGATTTTCTTTTAACTATTCTGCATTTTTTAATTTGTAATTTAATTAAGGTTGTTCTTCAACTCTTACTCACTCCCTCCTGCATTCAAAAACAAGAGTACCTACCCTACCCTACCCTACCCATTTCTTAGTGTGGTAATCTCATAAATAATTAGCCAGATTTATAGAGTGATAATAATGTGATTCTTTTATAGAATCTATAATAAATCCTATTTTTTAAATACTGATATTATTTAATGCATTGATTTACTAGTAGTATTTTTTATCCACTATTTTCAAATTTTAAAAGTGTTGTCCAAACTTTTTCACCTTTTTTTTAAATCTATTATTCATTATTGATTTCTTGTAAATATATTTAATTACTAATATACTAGTTACTAAATTCAATATTAATAAGTTAGTTGATTAAAAGTTTATTACTATTTAATATTTATATACAATAATAGATTAATAGGTACAATGTTAAATACACTAATAGTTGTGAGTTATTTATTTATTTTGAATTTTTTTATGTAGATACTCATAAATACCAAGAGATAAAGAGAGCACGACTTAAGTCTCAATGTACATGATTGATTGAGTGATTAACAATTCATAAATAACATTAATTAATTAATTTTTAGCTAATATTATTATCTATCTAAAAGCATTATTAATTGAAAAAAATATTATTTTAAAAACTCAAATGAATAATGTTAATATTAAATTTAAAATATTGATCTTATAATTTAAAATAAATAAAATATTAAATATTAGTCTTATATTTTAAAATAGAAAAGGTATCGCATAATACTTTATAGTGTCCATATTATTAATTATACAAACCTAAATAAGGAAATATACAATTAATGTGTGTCATTCAATTATAAAGCTTATGAAGCAGGTCACTTTGAGCACCAAACTACCGGTGCTCATTGGGCCATGGGCTCGGCTGGCAGCTAAGGCGAAGGCTTAAGGGCTCCAAAATCATTAAATTAAACAAAAAGTGGCAGCACATAGTATTATTTTTTGTTTATATATTTTTTAAAGGGTAAATTACATATTTTAGTATATTTTTAGAAATAATTACAATAAGAATAATGTTAGAGACACAAACTATTCTATAAATATTTTATAAATTGTTGATGAGACATACTCTACCTCAGCATATTGTGTGGGGCCAAATACTATATTGAAACAATTTATTGATCAATACGCGGAGGTGGAGTACGCCACATCAGCAGTTTGTAAAATAATTTGTATCTGTATCTGTATCGTTACTCTTACAATAATAATGCATACATAAAATAATTACAAAAGTAATATACTTTTCATATTTATTTACAATATTACTGCAATTAGAATTCCTTAATTTAGGGAATTAGTATGCAATTATGATTCCTTAATTTAGGGGATTAGTATTGATTTACTTATTAAATTAAGTAATTAATAAGTAAACTATATAGCAGACCTTCTCTCATCTAAGGCCCACTCTTTCTCTCTCTCAGAAATACAAACTCAATCTCCATTGTTACCAATAAATCTAAGCTCTATCTTTATTCAGTTGTCAAACTCCTCGTTCCTCTCACTTCCCACTCTCTCTCTCTCTCCGCCCTCCTCCCTTCCGTTGTCACGCCGAAATAAATACAAAGATTATGGGCCTGCCCTCCTCCTCCTCCTCCTCCACGCTACGTCTCCCTCCGATGGTCGGTCGGAAACCTCGATCACTTCTCCGATGTCTTTCTCATCCCCATCCACAACGATCTCGACGTCCTCGTATGTTACCCTTTTTTTTCTTTCATGTGTTGTTTCTAATTTCTTGCTTTTTTAATCCTACATAACAATTAGTAGAGAATATATTGATCCACCTCCACATGTTCAGTTTTTTCATAGTGCAGTTGGTAAACAAATAAAGGTAACCAATCTTTCACACCAAGGTAACAAAACCTTCGTACCAAGATAACCAATCCATATCCACACATGTAATTTTTTCATAGTGCAGTTGGTAGCCAAAGTTTCATATCAAGGTAACCAATTCAGTTTTATTAAGTTACTAATTTATTTTGAATGTGATGCAGTTGGTACCCAAACCTTCATGCAATTGGTTGCCAAACTTTCATACCAAGGTAACCAATTCATACTGCAGTTGTGGAGGTAGATTGGTTACTTTGGTTTAAAGGTTTAGTTACCTTGATATAAAAGTTTGGTTACCTTTTTACGAATGTTTGGTTATTAACATTACATTATACATAACTCTCTTATTTCTCTCTCTTTCCTATGCAGAAAACAAAATTTGTACAGTCTTTATGTATTAATCGGTTACATGTATCATACATTTATTACTTTTTTTGTTAGTATTTTTAGATTTTTCTGGACTTGTACTCTTTCCCATAAATCTCTTTTTGTAATAATGATAAATATATGTCTTCCTGTGATAATTAGAAAAAAAAATATTGGGTATTCACTATCTTGAAACATTTTTTTAGATTGGTCTATGACCTTTTTTGTTATACTCGTATTTTACTTCTGTTTTGTTGTTTCATCCTCTATTACAGGTATACGTGACTACTTTTCTCAAACCGATGAAAGAAATGCTCCTCCACGAATACCTGTTATGGTCAATATGGCGTCAGCTTCTGTTCCTACAAAGAATTGTCTAAAGTTGCAGGGGTCGGCTATTCATCACAGTCATTCTCTTGATCAAATAAGTGCTACCGTGACAACCACAAAATAGGTCCATTCCATCCAACCTATTCTGAGTCGCCAAATACATGGTACAGAAAATAACTACAACTTTATTACAACAATTGTCGTGCAAAATACAACAACACATATGCTGTGAGTTTGGATACAAATATATACCAAATGTGACTCATGTCCCAACCGTGGACAACACCTCACAATGACACCTTACATAAAGGTATAGTCAAAAACTATTTTAGAAATTAGAATCTTTGGGAAGTGCTCAAGGAAACCTTCATACATGGGAGACCATGCTTCTAGGTTATGATAGATATCATATGGCCACAGAATTATCCTTGGTTGACCCAATAGACCCCAAAGAAAAACGAGAAGATTACTATCATATTCTTCCCAATGGGGAGTCTTCTCTTGACATATCATTATCTCCACTGTCTCTAATTGAGAATTATACTTCAAACAAACACCAAGATTATATAGGTAGTGCTCGTAAATATACTCAGCAAGTGGATGAGCACATCCCTGCCTTATGATGACACGAGGTTGTATATCATTAGACATCTTGTATGATAGTGGCAAAACACTCTTCCAACGTTGGGTTCGCCTTACCCTATTTGATTCACCAAATACAACTACTAATTGATGTATACAACACTTTTCTATACTGCTTAGGGGGAACCTCCACAGCTAGAGACCACCGTTCTATTTTCCCGTTACCCTCGCTCGACCCAGCTACACTCTTATTACCTGAAAGGAATTGTGAAATAAAAGGGTGAGCACAACTAGTCCAGTAAAGAATATCATGACTAAAGATAAATAATTTATCAATTGCCTTTAATAGTAATAAATCAGAGATTTAGAACATATGGTAGATGATAAAAAATTTTAACCATAGTTGCAGCGGAACGAGCAATCCATTAGAAGAGTTAAATAGACCATAAAGTCTATTATCTTCTCCATGTTAAAAATCTACCAATAATATTTTATCCTTGTAACATCACTCAACAGTTCCTTTCCACAATCATATGAATAACTCATAATCATAATTGTGATTCTAAATTTTTCTTCGCACCCAGGACGAAGAATATTTTCATCACCTGTCTTTACCTGAAACATCAAAGATCATGGTTATACCAAATCACAGTTCATGTTCATAATCATGCTAATAAATTCATCTTTGCACTACGGCCAAAGATATTCATCAACAAACTATCTTTGCACTACAGGCCAAAGATATTCAACAACAGTTCATCTTCGCACTACAGGCCAAAGATATTCATCAATAATTCATCTTTACACTACAGGCCAAAGATATTCATCAACAGGCCAAAGATATTCATCAACAGTTCATCTTTGCACTACAGGCTAAAGATATTCATCAATAATTCATCTTTGCACTACAGGTGTAACGACCCCAAAATAGGTCCATTCCACCCAACCCATTCTGAGTCGTCAAATACATGGTACAGAAAACAACTACAACTTTATTACAACAATTGTCGTGCAAAATACAACAACACATATGCTGTGAGTTTGGATACAAATATATACCAAATGTGACTCATGTTCCAACCGTGGACATCACCTCACAATAACACCTTACATAAAGGTATAGTCAAAAACTATTTTAGAAATTAAATCTTTGGGAAGTGCTCAAGGAAATCTTCGTACATGGGAGGCCACGCGTCTAGGTTATGATAGATATCATATGGCCACAGAATTATCCTTGGTTGACCTAATAGACCCCAAAGAAAAACGAAAAGATTACTATCATATTCTTCCCAATGGTGAGTCTTCTCTTGACTTATCATTATCTTCACTGTCTCTAATTGAGAATTATACTTCAAACAAACACCAAGATTATATAGGTAGTACCCATAGATATACTCAGCAAGTGGATGAGCACAACCCTGTCCTATGATGACACGAGGTTGTATGTCATTAGACATCTTGTATGATAGTGACAAAACACCCTTCCAACGTTGGGTTCGCCTCACCCTATTTTCTTCACCAAATATAACAACTAAATGAACTTTTCTATACTGCTTCGGGAGAACATCCACAGCTAGAGACCACCGTTCTATTTCCCCGTTACCCTCGCTCGACCCAGCTACACTCTTATTACCTGAAAGGAATTGTGAAGCAAAAGGGTGAGCACAACTAGCTCAGTAAAGAATATCATGACTAAAGATAATTAAATTATCAATAGCCTTCATCAATAATAAATCAGAGATTTAGAACATATGGTAAATGATAAAAATTTTAACCATAGTTGCAGCGGAACGAGCAATCCATTAGAAGAGTCAAATAGACTATAAAGTCTATTATCTTCTCCATGTTAAAAATCCACCAACAATATTTTATCCATGTAACATCACTCAACAGTTCCTTTCCACAATCATATGAATAACTCATGATCATAATTGTGACTATAAATTTTTCTTCGCACCCAGGACGAAGAATATTATCATCACCTGTCTTTACCTGAAACGTCAAAGATCACGGTTATACCAAATCACAGTTCCTGTTCATAATCATGCTAATAAATCCATCTTCGCACTACGGCCAAAGATATTCATCAATAAACCATCTTTGCACTACGGGCCAAAGATATTCAACAACAGTTCATCTTTGCACTACAGGCCAAAGATATTCAACAACAGTTCATCTTTGCACTACAGGCCAAAGATATTCATCAATAATTCATCTTTGCACTACAGGCCAAAGATATTCTACAACATGTCATCTTTGCACTACAGGCCAAAGATATTCATCTACAATTCATCTTTGCACTACAGGCCAAAGATATTCATCAACAGTTCATATTTGCACTACAGGCCAAATATATTCATATCTCAAAGAAATATATAATCATTTCAGAATTTATATAAACAATAATTATAACCATGTTGATCAATTCACCTTTGCACTTAAGCTTAAGATATTCAATTATAAATTCAATGGTCATGATCATACCAGTCACAATTCAACTTTGCACTACAGGCCAAAGAGAACCCTAGTCATGATCATACCAATAATCTACCCATCTTTACACTCCAGTGAAAGAGAATTTCAACATCAGGGTTATAAAAATGTTATATATGATGATAAAAATAATATGATCAACATATAGTTTTAATCTCAAGAGTAATATTCGTAACTCATGAATAGTAACCCCGACACAAAAGATAGAAATTCTACAATAAAATTCATATCAATATTTCGGTATAATGATATTGAAAGAATAACATTACTTAAATTTATAAACAATTTATTTTAATTGTTTACACTTTACTAATTAATGCATTTAATCATCATAAAATGCCAACTCTTACAATTTCATCATCAATAACCAAAACCCTCATCAAAAATCTGCATATACCTCATATAGGATTCTCAAGCCATAAAATCCTATTTTCCAATTTTCTTTCCTCACAAAACATATTTAATTCATTTACTCATAACTAGACTATTTTCATGAAAAATACCAAATCAGTTCCAAAAATATTTCTTTTCTGAGATTTAGCATAATATAGTCCCATAGTGAACATATATTTTTCTCAGAATTTTTAAAAGTCATTTACTATTTTTCATATGGCCAAAATAGCCGAATATTTAGACATTTATCAAAAATTGTACTTTTGTCTAAAAATTCTGAAATTTACAGAGTATACTTCTATCATATACATGTACTCCCAATAAAAATTTCATCAATTTTGGAGTTAACCACAAGGAATTATAAGCGGTTACTTTTAAAATAGTCTTTTCTCATAAAATTCATAACTCTCAATCTATACATCCAAAAATCACCATTTTTGGACACAATCAAGAAAACTCATCAAAATATCATTTCAAATTTTTCCAGAATTTTTGAAGATCAGAAAAATTACGAAACAGAAAATCATAACAACCCTTAAAATCCCTTAATATCCCTTACCTCAAAAGTGCAGTATTTCTGACTGGAATGCAAAGCCGAAGGAAACTTGCACTGAATAGCAACTCTCAAAGTATCTAAATACTCACAAAATATGCTTCATAATATAGAGAGAGAAAGAGAGAAAGCTTATGTTTTTGGTGTGATTTTTAATTCTAACTTAGCCCTCTATTTATAGGAAAATTTTGGTAGGTTTGACCTGCAACCTGATGGCTTTACCTGCTACTATTTCCACCCACCATATTTAAAATATAATTCAGCACATTTCTTCACCAACCACAAGTGGGGCCCACTAATTCTAGAATTTTTCACCAAAATGTTAAACTCCGAAAATTCAATAATTTCTGAACCAGTCATCTCGTAAAATTCATAATAAATCATACGTTCATTTTTAACGGTTCAAAATTTGTGGGCATATACTCAACTTATATATGTATAACATATCCAAAAATTACCACGATCCAACGGTCGGATTAAAAATAATAACCCCCGCAAAATATCTCAAAAACCCTGATTTTTAATACCTCCATTCCGACAAAAATACTGATAAAAACCTCAACATTAACTCCTTCATTTTTAACCACAAAAATATATCCCTTATTTATATCCACATAAAATAAATATTTTCTTATCATATAAATCAATAATTAATTATTCACAAATAATATTACAGAATCACATTTATGACAACCAAGCCGTTCCCAGGAAAGAGGGGGCTTTCCAATAAGGATTTCTCCTTACTAGCGCGCAATTAGATGACCAAACCTCTCCTTAGACAGAACTTTCTAGACATTGCCAATAATGTTATCTAATAATATTATTCAAATAATATGAATTATTGATCTGATAATAGAAAATACTGTGCAGCAACAATTATTGAAAAAAAAATAATATAAAATATCAACGCAGCAATTATTGAATCAATAAAGTAAAATATTGAACAGTAATTACTGTAACAATTATTGAGTAGTGCCTTCTTACGTAAGAATCAATAATTTCAAAAATACTATGCAATACCGTGTGCTACTGTGCAATAACGCGTATTACTGTATTTTAACCACCGGGTATTCCAACAGTGTTAACAGTAACAACTACGTTGTTATTTGTAAAAACTCAAATTTGTCGTTTTCTTCACCCGACAGTTATTCGTTATGGGGCCCACAAATAGCTGCGCCGTCGTACGAATATTCCCCGACAGAAAGAATATTCCATGACCAAACGAATATTCCCCGACAACAATGATTATTTTATAACTACTTGTGTATTTTGAAAAAAAATCATATATCACCCTTAACTTTAACATTTATCAATTTAACCATTTACTGAATAGTAATTATAAGAAAAATTGAATACTTTTATTTCATAAAATTCGGGGTCTTACAACAGGCCAAAGATATTCATCAACAGTTCATCTTTGCACTACAGGCCAAAGATATTCATCAATAATTTATCTTTGCACTACAGGCCAAAGATATTAATATCTCAAAGAAATATATAATCATTTCAGAATTTATATAAACAATAATTATAACCATGTTGATCATTTCACTTTTGCACATAAGCTAAAGATATTCAATTATAGATTCAATAGTCATGATCATACCAGTCAATAATTCAACTTTGCACTACTGGCCAAAGGGAACCCATAGTCATGATCATACCAAAAATCTACCCATCTTTACACTTAAGTCAAAGAAAAATTTCTTCACCAGGATTATAAAAATGTCATATATAATAGTAAAATCAATATAATCAAAACATATAGATTTAATCTTAAGAGTAATATTCATAAATCAACTATAATTTGGTTAGAAAAAGAAACCAATTTTGTCGTGAATAGTAACTCGTGAATAGTAACTCATAAATAGTAACTCGTGAATAGTAAATCTGACACAAAAAGGTAGAAATTGTGACGCCCCCAAAATTAGGTATACATCACCCATCTTGGGTCGTCAGATACATAGTACAGAATACAAATACAACTTACTAATACAACTGTCGTGTACAATACGACAAAACATAAACTGTGAGTTTGAATACAAATATTATCTCCTAGAGAGTATTCATACTCAAAAAGAGTCCTCATTACATTTATTAACACACCATTACATAGAATAGTGAGGACTACTAACTAATACTATCATTCGGACCATCACTCCGTTCCCCGACTTGCCCCGGCTACGTTCTCATTTCCTGAAGAGAACAGTGAAAGAAAGGGTGAGCTCAACTAGCCCAGTAAGAAATATTATGACTAAGATAATGCAGAATAAATTATCATTAGCCTTCAACAATGTTAAACTGATAAAATATAATAGACATCAAGTTTAACTGTAGCGGAACAAGCAATCTATTAAGAGAGTCAAGTAGAAAATAAACTCTACTATCTTTTATGATTTAAAAGATTTTCCAACACTGTGATCGTTGGGACTCAGCTTAATAAAATAATCCACATCATCGAATCACCCCTGCACTACGGCCAAGGATATTCGGGTATTCATTAATGGTCATGATCATGCCAACAACTGTCCCTCACTGCACTACTGGCCAATGAGGACTTTTACCACATCATTTGTAACATTACGGTCATGATTATACCGAATAATCCCTGATCATAATCATACCAAGTCCATCTATGCACTACAGGCCACAGATGACTTTCAATATCTTATAAACATGAGGATGATGACAATGATATAAGAATTCAATAAAACAAGTTCAAGAATTAATTTATCAAAGAATTAACAACGTCCAAATTGTCAACATGATACTACTTTGTGGAGTAAAATTCAAGACTGCTTAGAAGATTATTTTCATGAAAAAATACTGAATAAACCGCAATTATCAAGGATATTCCACAAATTTCATGGAGTATAGAAGTCAAAACTTAACCAACTGAGTATAATAAAGAATGGAATAACAAAAGAAATTACCATGCATGCGATAGACCGCACAGATAGGTTATTCTAACAGAATAATAAATAATGGAACCAGGTCTGGCGTAACGCACAGACAGGATATTCCGACAGAATAATAAATAATGGAACCAGGTCCGGCGTAAACGCACAGACAGGATATTCCGACAGAATAATAAATAATGGAACCAGGTCCGGCGTAAACGCACAGACAGGATATTCCGACAGAATAATAACAAGACGGAACCAGGTCCGGTGTAAAACACACAGACAGGATGTTCCAACAGAATAATAATAAAAACGGAACCAGGTCCGATGTAAAACACACAGACAGGATGTTCCAACAGAATAATAGAAGAATGTCACCAAGTATAGGGTAGACCGCGTATACAGGTTATTCCAACATAATAATAAGAAATGGAATAACAACAGTTCTCTTCATGAATAAGAAAGAATAACACCCCTTACCGTTTTAAAGAAGAGCTGAAGTAATTAAGTAGCAGAATACTCTTCTTCTTCTCTCTCTCTATAGTTTCTCTCTATAGTTTCTCTCTCTAGAGTTCAGTGAATTCGTAAGAAATAATGAAGGAATGAGCTGCTATTTATAGAAAAATAGAATGCATAGTAACTAATCCATGAACGGTCCAGATTGATTACTTTAATCTGACGGTCCATATTTAAAGAAAAATCTTTTAAATAAAATATAATATGTTCTATTTATAGAATAACTTTAATAAAGTATTTTGTTTTATATAAAAAGATGTTTCTGTTTTATTACGTTAATAATACGAATAAAACAAAACGTCATTATCGCTAAATAATTCATATTATTAACTGACAATAATGGAATCAAACTGAGTGACTTCTCACATAAGCATTAATAATCAATACCGTGTGTTACTATGCAACCACACGTATTACTGTACTTTTACTACCGAGTAGTTCAACAGTAACAATGGTAAAACTTCCGCCGTTATTTTTAATAAAATATTTTTGTCGTTTTCTCAATCCGACAATAATTCCGTTGTGGGGTCCACCAATGATTGTGTTGTTGTACGAATATTCCCTGTTAAAACGAATATTTTTCGACCAATCGAATATTATATAACAACTTGCGTATTTTGTAAAATTTATAAATATTACCCACAACTATAACATTATATCAAATTAACTCCATAATATTCAAAAATGATATTTATAGAAAATTCATCTTTATTTATAAAAGTTGGGGTCTTACAACCTCCCCTTCTTATGAAATTTCGCCCTCGAAATTAGGGTACATACCTGGTATGTCGAAGAGGTAAGGATACCTTGATTTCATTTCAGATTCTAACTCCCAAGTCATTTCCTCAACATCGTGGTTTATCCACAAAACTTTGACTTGAGGTATAACCTTGGAGCGTAGAATATGTTCCTTCTTATCCAAGATTTGAACAGGAACTTCTTCATACGTCAAATCCTCCGCTATTTCGTCCGGTTCTAACTCAATAATGTGGTTCGGGTCTTCCACATATTTGCGTAACATGGATATGTGAAAAACGTTATGAACACGAGACATACTTGGCGGTAAAGCGAGTCTATAAGCCACAGTTCCTACTCGATCGAGGATTAAAAATGGACCGATGAATCGAGGATTGAGCTTTTCTCTCTTTCCAAATCTCGTAACTCCTTTCCATGGAGCAACACGTAAGAACACATGATCTCCTACATCAAATTCCACGTCCTTTCGATGAAGATCAGCATAACTCTTTTGTCGATCTTGTGAGGTTTTTATACGTTGTCGGATCGTTTGAATCTTTTCTGTAGTCATACGTACCAACTCCGGTTCCAACAACGTTGCTTCACCCACCTCATCCCAGCATACTGGAGAACGACATTTTCTTCCATACAATGCTTCGAATGGAGCCATGCCAATACTTGCTTGATAACTGTTGTTGTAGGAAAACTCCACCAATGGTAAGAACTTGTCCCAACTTCCCTTGAAGTCAAAGACACAGAGTCTTAATAAATCTTCTAGAGTTTGAATAGTCCTCTCTGATTGTCCGTCCGTCTGAGGATGATATGCCGAACTAAATCGTAATTCCGTGCCCTTAGCTTTTTGTAAACTAACCCAAAATCGTGAAGTGAATCTTGGGTCTCGATCAGAAACTATGGATACTGGCATACCATGCAGCCTTACAATCTCGTTTATGTACATACGAGCAAGACGTTCAAGTGTATAAGTTTCTCGTATCGGTAAGAAATGAGCAGACTTGGTCAATCTATCAACAATGACCCAAATCGCATCTATACCTTGAGAAACCTTAGGAAGACCGGTAACAAAATCCATAGTAATGTGCTCCCACTTCCATTATGGAATTTCAAGTGGTTGCAATGGACCTTTTGGTACTTGATGCTCCGCTTTGACTCGTTGACAAGTTAGACACCTTGAGATAAACAACGCTATCTCTCTCTTCATATTGCTCCACCAAAATGTATGACGAAGATCATGATACATTTTGGTACTTCCAGGATGGATTGCAAACGGTGTGTTGTGCGCCTCCATCATGATTTCATACTTTAAATCAGGGTTGTTAGGAACACAAAGTCTGGAGTTGACTCGAAGTATTCCTTCTTCATCGATTCTTGCTTCCGGCATAGAACCTTCTTGCACTTTCTTCCTCATACGCATCAGCTCCAGGTCTGTAGCTTGAGCAGCTTTAACTTTATCGATTAAAGTTGGTTCTACTCGTATATTCGTCATCATCACATGGGTCCCTGGAGTCTTTAACTCTATCTCCATCCTTTGCAAGTCACACAAAATGGGCTCTTGTGTTGACAATATTGCACTCGTACTTGCATATGATCTTCTACTCAATGCGTCAGCTACCACGTTCGCTTTTCCAGGATGGTATTGAATGGTATGATCATAATCTTTCAACAGTTCAAGCCAACGTCGTTGTCGCATGTTGAGTTCCTTTTGAGTGAAGAAATATTTGAGGCTTTTATGATCCGTAAAGATCTCCACCTTCTCCCCATACAAGTAATGCCTCCAAATTTTAAGTGCAAAGACAACAGCTGCCAACTCTAGATCATGAGTAGGATAATTCCTCTCATATTCCTTGAGTTGTCTTGATGCATAGGCTATGACTTTTCCATGTTGCATGAGAACACATCCCAACCCTTTGCTCGAAGCATCACTGTAGATGACAAATCCCTCCGAGCCAGATGGTATTGTTAGAACAGGTGCTGAAATGAGTCTCCTCTTGAGTTCTTGAAAACTCTGCTCACATTCTTCGCTCCAACCGAACTTTGTATCTTTCCGAGTCAGCTGAGTTAATGGAGTAGCGATTCGAGAAAATCCTTCCACGAATCTCCGATAATAACCAGCTAAACCAAGAAAGCTACGTACTTCGGTCATTGATTTAGGTTGCTCCCAGCTTTGAATAGCTTCAATCTTTGTCGGGTCAACCGATATTCCACGACTTGATACTACGTGCCCAAGGAATGCTACCTCCTCCAGCCAGAACTCGCATTTCTTCAACTTGGCATAAAGTTTGTATTCACGAAGCTTTTGGAGTACCAACCTCAAGTGTTGCTCATGATCTTCACGGCTTTTGGAATAAACAAGGATGTCATCGATAAAGACGACCACAAAGTGATCCAAATATTCCTTGAATACCTTGTTCATCATATCCATGAAGGCAGCAGGAGCATTAGTCAATCCAAAAGACATAACTAAGAATTCATAATGCCCATACCGAGTTCTGAAGGCAGTCTTTGGAATATCCTCAGTTCTAACCTTCAGCTGATGATATCCAGAACGAAGATCGATCTTTGAAAAGAATTGTGCTCCTTGCAACTGGTCAAACAGGTCATCAATACGTGGCAATGGGTACCTATTTTTGATGGTGACATGATTCAACTCCCGATAATCAATACAAAGTCGCATACTCCCATCTTTCTTCTTCACGAACAGAACAGGAGCACCCCAAGGAGAAGTACTAGGACGAATAAAACCAATGTCTAACAATTCCTGCAGTTGGGTCTTTAACTCCTGAAGTTCAATAGGAGCCATTCGATATGGGGCTTTGGAAATGGGTTTTGTACCGGGTTCAAGGTCGATACAAAATTCAATTTCACGCTCTGGGGGTAGGCCAGGAAGTTCTTCGGGAAATACGTCAGGAAATTTATTAACAACAGAAATATCATTCAAAGCTGACGTATTTTTGTTTAGATCTGTGACATGAGCTAAGAAAGCTTGACATCCGTTTTTCAATAAACGAATAGCTTTATGGCTTGAGATGACAGCGATTGATTTTAATGGTTTGGTTGCTTGAATTCGCATAATAGGTCGATTAGGAATATGAAAGCTAACAACCTTACGAAAACAATCAATTTTTGCATGATGAGTAGTTAACCAATCAATCCCTAGAATCACGTCAAATGCAAGTATTTTTAATGAAATAAGATCGACAGGTAATGTGTGGGTACCAACTTGAACCAAACAAGACTTATAAACCGTGGATGTAATGAAGGTTTCTCCCAATGGAGTTTCAACTGCTAAGTCAAAGTCTAATTTCTCCGGAATCAAATTTAATCGATGAGCGCAAGTAGGAGAAATAAAAGAATGGGTAGAACCGGTATCAAATAAAGTATAGACTTCGTTAGAGTTTATGATAAGCTTACCCGTGATGACCTCATTCGGGTTCCTTGCTCTTTGGGAGTTCACAACAAACGCTCTCCCTTGCACAACCGGTTTTGACTTTTCTGGGACGGCCTTTGGTGTCTCCATCCTAGCTGAATTTGTCTTCGGTAAACGACAAAATCGGGCTAAATGACCTTCTCTTCCACAATTATAACATGCTTTGGACGGCATCGCGCAGTTTGGACTGATGTGCCCCTCCCCTCCGCATTTGAAACATATGATAGGTGGTCGTTCTCCTTCCTTAACGACAGGTGCTGGTGCTGAGGTCTTTCCATCATTGTTGAATCTCCACTTCTTGAAATGTCCATTCTTATTGTTTTGGCCCTGATTACCACCGAAGTGGTTACCATTTCTGGCCTGTTGATTCCCTCCACGCTTGTTGTCACCGCTTCGATGACTGCTTTCACTGGTATTATCATTTTGCCGGCTGCTCTCTTTTGGTTGCGTTGTCTCGTTATCGCGCTCCACCAACTGAGCCCTATTTACAACATCTGAATACAAACACAGTTTATGAGAAACAAGGTGTTGACGTATCTCCGGCTTCAAACCTCTTAAAAACATCCGCGTCATTCTTTCTTCATTATCCACCAGGTGGGACGCAAACCGGGATAACTCCGCAAATTTTGCCTCGTACTGCGACACGGTCATATTATTCTGCTCTAATTTGATGAACTCCACCTCCTTCATGTGACGAATACTCTCGGGAAAGTATTTGTCGTTAAACAGCTCTTGGAACTTCTCCCAAGACATCTTCAGTGCGGCAGGTTGAGTACGCTTTATCGATTCCCACCAGTAATCTGCCTCTCCTCGCAACATAAAGGCGGCAAAGGGAACCTTTTGCTCCTCGGAGCAACCCAAGACATCAAATATCTTGGTGATCTGCTTTATCCATGTTTCAGCTACAAGTGGTTTGGGTTCTCCCTTAAACTCCGGTGGTCCCAGCTCCTTAAACTGTTTAGCGGTGACCGCCTGAGAGTTTCCAGTATTTCCACCTACGTTGTGGACAGGAGCCGCTTTCACCTGTTGTTGCATGAATTGCATAAAACCTCTGAACATTCCATCATTCATCATCTGGTCAGTGTTGTTGTTTGCATGAGGATTGTCACCTTCCTGATGAACATTATCCTGATTATTGATATGTGGTGAATCAATAATCGCCTGTGCTCCATTGCTATTCTCAACATTCTCAGATGCCATTTTCAGATACTGCCACAAAATAAAAGTTAATTGATATTTCATATATTATCCTTATATTATGACCGACCAATTAAATACCATGCAAATAAACTTAGGTAGGTCATACTAGCGAAGGAATTTTCCGTCTCTCCCCTCCTAGTTCTATTCTCACATCTTAGCCAGGGATCATATCCCTAAGCTCTGATACCAACTGTGACGCCCCCAAAATTAGGTATACATCACCCATCTTGGGTCGTCAGATACATAGTACAGAATACAAATACAACTTACTAATACAACTGTCGTGTACAATACGACAAAACATAAACTGTGAGTTTGAATACAAATATTATCTTCTAGAGAGTATTCATACTCAAAAGGAGTCCTCATTACATTTATTAACACACCATTACATAGAATAGTGAGGACTACTAACTAATACTATCATTCGGACCATCACTCCGTTCCCCGACTTGCCCCAGCTACGTTCTCATTTCCTGAAGAGAACAGTGAAAGAAAGGGTGAGCTCAACTAGCCCAGTAAGAAATATTATGACTAAGATAATGCAGAATAAATTATCATTAGCCTTCAACAATGTTAAACTGATAAAATATAATAGACATCAAGTTTAACTGTAGCGGAACAAGCAATCCATTAAGAGAGTCAAGTAGAAAATAAACTCTACTATCTTTTATGATTTAAAAGATTTTCCAACACTGTGATCGCTGGGACTCAGCTTAATAAAATAATCCACATCATCGAATCACCCCTGCACTACGGCCAAGGATATTCGGTATTCATTAATGGTCATGATCATGCCAACAACTGTCCATCAATGCACTACGGGCCAATGAGGACTTTTACCACATCATTTGTAACATTACGGTCATGATTATACCGAATAATCCCTGGTCATAATCATACCAAGTCCATCTATGCACTACAGGCCACAGATGACTTTCAACATCTTATAAACATGAGGATGATGACAATGATATAAGAATTCAATAAAACAAGTTCAAGAATTAATTTATCAAAGAATTAACAACGTCCAAATTGTCAATATGATACTACTTTGTGGAGTAAAATTCAAGACTGCTTAGAAGATTATTTTCATGAAAAAATACTGAATGAACCGCAATTATCAAGGATATTCCACAAATTTCATGGAGTATAGAAGTCAAAACTTAACCAACTGAGTATAATAAAGAATGGAATAACAAAAGAAATCACCATGCATGCGATAGACCGCACAGATAGGTTATTCTAACAGAATAATAAATAATGGAACCAGGTCCGGCGTAAACGCACAGACATGATATTTCGATAGAATAATAAATAATGGAACCAGGTCCGGCGTAAACGCACAGACAGGATATTCCGACAGAATAATAAATAATGGAACCAGGTCCGGCGTAAACGCACAGACAGGATATTCCGACAGAATAATAAATAATGAAACCAGGTCCGGCGTAAACGCACAGACAGGATATTCCGACAGAATAATAACAAGACGGAACCAGGTCCGGTGTAAAACACACAGACAGGATGTTCCAACAGAATAATAATAAAAACAGAACCAGGTCCGGTGTAAAACACACAGACAGGATGTTCCAACAGAATAATAGAAGAATGTCACCAAGTATAGGGTAGACCGCGTATACAGGTTATTCCAACATAATAATAAGAAATAGAATAACAACAGTTCTCTTCATGAATAAGAAAGAATAACACCCCTTACCGTTTTAAAGAAGAGCTGAAGTAGTTAAGTAGCAGAATACTCTTCTTCTTCTCTCTCTCTATAGTTTCTCTCTATAGTTTCGCTCTCTAGAGTTCAGTGAATTCGTAAGAAATAATGAAGGAATGAGCTGCTATTTATAGAAAAATAGAATGCATAGTAACTAATCCATGAACGATCCAGATTGATTACTTTAATCTGACGGTCCATATTTAAAGAAAAATCTTTTAAATAAAATGTAATATATTCTATTTATAGAATAACTTTAATAAAGTATTTTGTTTTATATAAAAAGATGTTTCTGTTTTATTACGTTAATAATACGAATAAAACAAAACGTCATTATCGCTAAATAATTCATATTATTAACTGACAATAATGGAATCAAACTGAGTGACTTCTCACATAAGCATTAATAATCAATACCGTGTGCTACTATGCAACCACACGTATTACTGTACTTTTACTACCGAGTAGTTCAACAGTAACAATGGTAAAACTTCCGCCGTTATTTTTAATAAAATATTTTTGTCGTTTTCTCAATCCGACAATAATTCCGTTGTGGGGTCCACCAATGATTGTGTTGTTGTACGAATATTCCCTGTTAAAACGAATATTTTCCGACCAATCGAATATTATATAACAACTTGCGTATTTTGCAAAATTTATAAATATTACCCACAACTATAACATTATATCAAATTAACTCCATAATATTCAAAAATGATATTTATAGAAAATTCATCTTTATTTATAAAAGTTGGGGTCTTACAGAAATTCTAAAATAAAATACATACCAGTATTTCGGTATAATGATATTGAAAGAATAATATTTCTTAAGCTTATAAATAATTTATTTTAATTGTTTACATTTTACTAAATAATGCATTTAATCATCCTAAAATGCCAAACTCATAAGATTTTATTACCAATAACCAAAACCCTCATCAAAAATCTACATATACCTCATATAGGATTCTCAAGCTATAAAATCCTATTTTCTAATTTTCTTACTTCACATAACATATTTAATTTATTTACTTATAACTAGTCCATTTTCATGAAAAATACCAAATTAATTCCAAAAATATTTCTTTTCTGGAATTTAGCAGAATATAGTCCCATATTGAACATATATTTTTCTTAAAATTTTTAAAACTCATTTACTATTTTTCATATATCCAAAACAGCCGAATATTTAGACATTTATCACAAATTGTAATTTTATCCAAAAATTCCGAAATTCACAAAGTACACTGATATTATATAGTTATACTTCCAATAAATTTTTTATCAATTTTGGAGTTAACCACAAGGAGTTATAAGTGGTTACTTTTAAAATAGTATTTTCTCGTAAAATTCATAACTCTTAATCTATACATTCAAAAATCACCATTTTTGGTCACAATCAATAAAACTCATCAAAATATCATTTCAAATTTTTTCAGAATTTTTTGAAGGTCAGAAGAATTACGATCTGAAAAACATAATAACCCTTAAAATTCCTTACCTCAAAAGAGCAGTATTTCTGACTTGAATATTGGATATAACGCCGAGCAACACTCAAGATATAAAAATACTCACAAAAATAAGTTTGATAATATAGAGAGAAAGAAAACTTATTTCTGGTGTGATTTTCAATTCTAACTTAAACACCTATTTATAGGAAAATACTAGAACGCCAAAGGAGACTAAAATAATAAATTAATATTATTTATTCTCTATTTTCTATACACCAACCCTCAGCAATCAAAGCATGCCAAGGCTGAAGAAAAAAATTTCAGCAGCCCACATGTGTTCAACAACCAAATTGGGTCCCACCCATAAATAATAAAAGTCATTTTATTTTCTGAAACTTCAATAATTCATAGAAAATAGTCCTTTTATCAGAAAATTTAAATCTCGCGAATTTTTATAGGAAATTCAATTCTCTATAACTTTACAGAAGAAAGTTTTTCTAAATTCCAAACAGAAATTGACTGAAATCCATAAATGGACGATTTTACAAGCTATAATCAAATTTCAGTCAAGAAATAGGGTCCACCGACACACAAAACATGTGCTAATCATTTAATACAATAAAAATACTCTTCCTCCTCATATACTCATATATCTCACATTTATTGTAAAACTATCACCATTATTATATTATTAAATATAATAATAAATTATTTTATCAGAAAAGATAAAATATCATTTTTCAACAATTGTCATTGTAAAAATTTTCTCCATCTATATCCACATAAACTTAATATTTTCCTCATCATATAAATCAATAATTAATTATTCACAAATAATATTACAGAATCACAGTACTAGCAACCAGGCCGTTACGAAGAAAGAGGGGGCTTTCCAATAAGAATTTTTCTTTATTGGCGCGCAATTAGATGACCAAACCTCTCATTAGACAGAACTTTCTAGACATTGTCAATAATGTTGTCTAATAATATTATTCAAATAATATGAATTATTGATCTGATAATGGAGATGATGTGCAGCAACAATTATTTAAACAACAATAATATAAAATATCAACGCAACAATTATTGAATCAATAAAATAAAATATTGAACAATAATTACTGTGACAATTATTCAGTAGTGCCTTCTTACGTAAGAATCAATAATTTCAAAAATACTGTGCAATACCGTGTGCTACTGTGCAATAACGCGTATTACTGTATTTTAACCACCGGGTATTCTAACAGTGTTAACGGTAGCAACTACGCCGTTAATTATAAAAACTCAATTTTTGTCGTTATCTTCATCCGACCGTTTTCCGTTATGGGGCCCACAAATAGCTGCGCCGTCGTACGAATATTCCCCGACAGAAAGAATATTCCACGACCAACGAATATTCCCCGACAACAATGATTATTTTATAACCACTTGTTTATTTTGAAAAATTTTCACATTTCACCCATAACTTTAATTTTTTTTATCAATTTAACCATTTACTGAATTGTAATTATAAGAAAAATTGAATACTTTTATTTCATAAAATTCGGGGTCTTACAGCTACTGTGAGGGAGATGAAGATTTGAATTTGAATATTTGAATTTGAATTATTATTTTGAATTTGAATTTATTTTTGTTGTTTGATCCTAGATATTTGAATTATTAATTATGACATTTATTTCTCCTTGATTTTAGATTTTCTTATTAATGTGAATTGCGTTATTTTTATAATTATTTTGTGGATGCACTAATAGTATAATTTCTTTCTAAATGTTGTATATTATTGTAAATGACCCTTTTTTAAAAGGGCTATTTGGACCGGACTAGACCAACCTTTTATGTTCTGCAGGCCTCAACATGTCACATGTTGGTTCGCTAAGTCTGACATTATCTGATTTTGGAGGCCCAAAGTCAACGACCAAAGTTTAACAGACATGACACGGACTGTTATGCACCTCTACCCTTAATCCGCATTAGAAACGTGGCTCTTATACTTACCGAGGGAAAAAATGCGGCCTAGCTCTTGGCACTATGACAATTATTTTAGGATAATTAACACTAATATACAACAATTAGAAAGTAATTACATTATTAGTGCATCCACAAAATGTAAGACCCCAATTTTTATAAATAAAGATGAATTTTCTATAAATATCATTTTTGAATATTATAGAGTTAATTTGATATAATGTTATTGTTGTGGGTAATATCTATAAATTTTGCAAAGTAAGCAAGTTGTTTTAAAATATTCGTTTGGTCGGGGAATATTCTTTTTGTCGAGGAATATTCGTACAACTGCACAATCGTTGGTGGACCCCACAACAGAAGTATAGTCGTAGTTAGAAAACGACAAAATTATCTTTCTATAAAAATAACGGCTGAGGTGTTACCGTTAAAACCGTTAAAACTGTTGAACTACCCGGTAGTAAAAGTACAGTAATACGCGTGGTTGCATAGTAGCACACGGTATTGATTATTGATGCTTACGTGAGAAGTCACTCAGCTATACTCAATTATTGCTACAGTAATTGCTGCATCATATCTCTTAAATTATTGTCATAGTATCATCTGTATAATATGTTATATTATTAAATCAATAATTGAGACGTTGTGGTAAGTTTGGTTATTTTTATGGGGGGCCCATATGTCATCATCTAAGAGTCTCTTCGTCAATAGTAATTACCTTGGTCAATAGTATTTACCTTGGTCAATAGTAATTACTTTCGTCAATAGTAGTTGTCCCTTCAATATTACCAAGAGTCATTTGACCTTTCGTTAAGACCAAGAGTCATTTGACCCTTCGTTAAGACCAAGAGTCATTTGACCCTTCGTTAAGACCAAGAGCCACCTTCAGTTTTTCTATAAATAGAGGCCTAGGGCTTCATTATTTTTCACGAATTCATTCAAGCTATAGAGAGAGAAAGTATAGAGAGAATAAGAGAGAGAGAATAAAAGTATTCTGCTACTTCACTTTTCCAATATCCAGTTCTTTTAAGGTAAGTGATATTATTCTTTTGTATTCAAGAAGAGAACTTCTGTTATTCTATTTCTTTATTATTCTGTTGGAATAACCTGTATATGCGGAATACCCTATACTTGGTGATATTCTTCTATTATTCTGTCTTTGTTATTCCGTTGGAACATCCTGTCTGTGCTATACGCCGGACCTGGTTCCGTCTTTATTATTTTGTCTTTATTTTCAGTTGGAACATCCTGTCTGTGCTTTACGCCGGACCTGGTTCCGTCTTTATTATTATTCTGTCGAAATATCCTGTCTGTGTGTTTTACACCGGACCTGGTTCCATTATTTATTATTCTGTCGGAATATCCTGTCTGTGCGTTTACGCCGGACCTGGTTCCATTATTATTATTCTGTTAAGAATAACCTGTCTGTGCGGTCTATCGCATGCATGGTGATTTCTTTTGTTATTCCATTCTTTATTATACTCAGTTTGTTAAGTTTTGACTTCTATACTCCATGAAATTTGTGGAATATCATTGACATTTGCGCTTCATCTAATATATATTCATGAAAATATTCTCCTGATCATTCTTGAATTTTACTCCACAAAGTAGTATCATGTTGACAATTTGGACGTTATTAATTCTTGGATAAATTAATTCTTGAACTTGTTTTATTGAATTCTTATATCATTGTCATCATCCTCATGTTTATATTCTGTTGAAAGTCATCTGTAGCCTGTAGTGCATAGATGGACTTGGTATGATTATGACCAGGGATTATTCGGTGTAATCATGACCGTAATGTTACAAATGATGTGGTAAAAGTCCTCATTGGCCCGTAGTGCATTGATGGACAGTTGTTAGCATGATCATGACCATTAATGAATATACGAATATCCTTGGCCGTAGTGCAGGGGTGATTCGATGATGTGGATTATTTTATTAAGCTGAGTCCCAGCGATCACAGTGTTGGAAAATCTTTTAAATCATAAAAGATAGTAGAGTTTATTTTCTACTTGACTCTCTTAATGGATTGCTTGTTCCGCTACAGTTAAACTTGATGTCTATTATATTTTATCAGTTTAACATTGTTGAAGGCTAATGATAATTTATTCTGCATTATCTTAGTCATAATATTTCCTACTGGGCTAGTTGAGCTCACCCTTTCTTTCACTGTTCTCTTCAGGAAATGAGAACGTAGCTGGGGCAAGTCGGGGAACGGAGTGATGGTCCGAATGATAGTATTAGTTAGTAGTCCTCACTATTCTATGTAATGGTGTGTTAATAAATGTAATGAGGACTCCTTTTGAGTATGAATACTCTCTAAAAGATAATATTTGTATTCAAACTCACAGTTTATGTTTTGTCGTATTGTACACGACAGTTGTATTAGTAAGTTGTAATTGTATTTTGTACTATGTATCTGACGACCCAAGATGGGTGATGTATACCTATTTTTGGGGGCGTCACACAAAATAATTACAAAAATAACACAATTCACATTAATAAGGAAACCTAAAATCAAGGAGAAATAACTGTCATAATTAATAATTCAAATTTAAATATTTGGGATTTAACAACAAAAATAAATTCAAATTCAAAACAATAATTCAAATTTAATCTTCATCTCCCTCATAGTAGCCCTCTCCTCCGCTACTCTACCGCGAATCTCCTTCTTCACATGTTGCCCTCTCCTCCGCTACTCCGCCGCTACTATCTAATATCTGCATTATCCAATTTGTAAAAAACGTTACTTAACTTTGCAATTGATGTAGAGTGTCTGATAGTACAATTAAAAAGTGTCCTAAAAGGAAATGTTACTATACACAACTAAGAAACTGACCTCCAATATAACAATAATTGTATGCCCACTTGTAGAACTATAAGACATACGAACAACAGCAGCACCCATGTCAATCGAGGAGATCTTGCTCCCTGTGTACGCATCAAACTCTGTTTTTTTACAAATATTCACAACATCATATTGAAATTTCATCACTCACGAATAACTTAAACATGAAGATACTATGATTAAGAAGAAACGATAAGTTTACCAATGATGTAGCCACACTTTTATACCAAGGTAACTAAACCTTTATACCAAGGTAACCAATCTACCTCCACACCTGCACTATGAATTGGTTACCTTGGTCTGAAAATTTGGCAACCAACTGCATGAAGGTTTGGCTACCAACTGCATCACATTCAAAATAAATTGGTAACTTAATACAACTGAATTGATTACCTTGGTATGAAGGTTTGGCTACTAACTGCATGAAGGTTTAGCTACCAACTGCATCATATTCAAAATAAATTGGTAACCTAATAACACTGAATTGGTTACCTTCTTATGAATGTTTGGCTACCAATTGCACTATGAAAAAATTGCAGGTGTGGATGTGGATTGGTTAACTTGGTATGAAGGTTTTGTTACCTTGGTGTGAAGGTTTGGTTACTAACTACACTATGAAAAAACTAAAGGTGTGGAGGTGAATTGGTTACATTGGTATGACAGTTTGGTTACCAACTGCACTATGAAAAAATTGCAGGTGTGGAGGTGAATTGGTAACCTTGGTATGAAGGTTTGGTTACCAATCTCTTCTATCAGTTGCTGATTTTGGATCAAATACAATAATCAAGGTGAGCATTGGGACGAATATGCCACCACCAGACGGTATTCACCCTGTTGATGACCCTTTTATATCAAACCACTCATCCTTTAATTCAAGGATTCACGCATTCAGTGGATGATTTTCAGAATTACTAAGAAAAGTATGGGTAAAGTTCTTCACTTCATATTGCTACATCATCCCTGACAAATACTGGTTCTTCCAAAAACCTCCTAGAAGCTGCGGAAGAAACAATTGAAGAGCATCGCGATAAAGGGAAGATGTGGGAGAGAAATTCACTGAAGCTAATGCTAGATTTGGAGATACTAAGAGAGAAATTCTATTCTCAGTCAAAAAAATAGACAAATGTAGAAATGGAGCTTTCAGTAGCATACGCGGAACGCGATGGCATGAAGAAACAAGTTGAGCAACTGAAGTTTTTGCTGGAGGAATCAGTTGTGAAACGAGCAAGCACCAAGGATTCAGCGATTCAGTTGGAAGCTGGAATTCATATTCAAAAGGAACTTGAAAATGAGATACAGTTCCAGAAAAAAGAAAATGCGTATTTGGCACTGCTAGGGGTGCTCATCGGTAAAAAAATCGAACCGGTACCGAACCAAAAAACCCAAAAAATTAAGAACCGGTACCGGTACCGAATAACCAGTTTCGGTACCGGTTCGATACAAAGTCGGTACCGATTTTTTTGATTCGGTTTTCGGTTATACCGCAATAATTAAATATTTTTTTTATATTAACAATATTTTTAAAACTAAGATATGAGACTAGTAAATTACATTCTTACAAATACTAATTACAATTATTAGTCTAAGAGTATTTAACTATTATAGTTATAGTAAATAGTAATAAATAACCATATATATTAAAATATCGCATTTTTAATACATGAAATTAGGGGAGAGGAAACAAAACATAATTATTTTGTAAATTTTCCTTTAGCATGAATGAGATTTATCTTGTAGTCATGTAAATTTCTTAATTAAAACCCATAAAATTATTAGACAAAAATAATATTTTAAGGGAAAGAAGTATTAGTAATGAAAAGAAATATAAAAAATAAACGGTTAGTTTATTTACCTATTACTTTAACAAACACAGTTATATAGAATTTTTTGTTAATACACATATCTTGTATACACATATATAAACAGAATTACATGTAATGAGAGTACAAAGTAATACAGAATTTTCATCTTGGAACAATTACATATTCTAGTACATTTAAAAACATAATTACAACAATGGTGCACTCATAAAATATTTACACAATTAATATATTTTAAAGTTTTATTTACATAATTAGTGCAATTAGGTTTCCTTAAATTAGGGAATTAGTATGCAATTAGGATTCCATCTCTCATCTTCCATGTAAGACCCCGAATTTTATGAAATAAAAGTATTCAATTTTTCTTATAATTACTATTCAGTAAATGGTGAAATTGATAAATGTTAAAATTAAGGGTGATATATGAATTTTTTTTCAAAATAAACAAGTGGTTATAAAATATTCATTGTTGTCGGGGAATATTCGTTTGGTCGTGGAATATTCTTTCTGTCGTGGAATATTCGTACGACGGCGCAGACATTTGTGGGCCCCATAACAGAATAACTGTCGGATGAAGATAACGACAAAAATTGAGTTTTTATAATTAACGGCGTAGTTGTTATCGTTAACACTGTTGGAATACCCGGTGGTTAAAATACAGTAATACGCGTGTTTGCACAGTAGCACACGGTTTTACACAGTATTTTTGAATTATTGATCCTTACGTAAGAAGGCACTACTCAATAATTGTTACAGTAATTACTGTTCAATATTTTATTTTATTGATTCAATAATTGCTACGTTGAAATTTTATATTATTGTTGTGCAATAATTGTCACTGCACAGTATTTCTCCATTATCAGATCAATAATTCATATTATTTAAATAATATTATTAGATAGCATTATTGACAATGTCTAGAAAGTTCTGTCTAAGGAGAGGTTTGGTCATTTAATTGCGCGCCAGTAAGGAGAAATTCTTATTGGAAAGCCCCCTCTTTCCTGGGAACGGCCTGGTTGTCATAAATGTGATTCTGTAATATTATTTGTGAATAATTAATTATTGATTTATATGATAAGAAAATATTTATTTTATGTGGATATAAATGAGGGATATATTTTTGTGGTTAAAAATGAAGGAGTTAATGTTGAGGTTTTTATCAGTATTTTTGTCGGAATGGAGGTATTAAAAATTAGGGTTTTTGAGATATTTTACGGGGGTTATAATTTTTAATCCGACCGTTGGATCGTGGTAATTTTTGGATATGTTATACATATATAAGTTGAGTATATGTCCACAAATTTTGAACCGTTAAAAATGAACGTATGATTTGTTATGAATTTTACGAGATGACTGGTTCAGAAATTGTTGAATTTTTGGAGTTTATCATTTTGGTGGAAAATTCTAGAATTGGTGGGCTCCACTTGTGGTTGGTGAAGAAATGTGCTGAATTATATTTCAAATGTGGTGGGTGGGAATAGTAGCAGGTAAAGCCATTAGGTTGCAGGTCAAACCTACCAAAATTTTCCTATAAATAGAGGGCTAAGTTAGAATTGAAAATCACACCAGAAACATAAGCTTTCTCTCTTTCTCTCTCTATATTATGAAGCATATTTTGTGAGTTTTTAGATACTTGGTGAGTTTCTATTCATCAGTGCAAGTTTCCTTCAGCATCATATCCGATATCCAGTCAGAAGTACTGCTCTTTTGAGGTAAGGGATAGTAAGGGATAGTAAGGGATATTAAGGGATTTTAAGGGTTGTTATGATTTTCAGTTTCGTAATTTTTCTGATCTTCAAAAATTCTGGAAAAATTTAAAATGATATTTTGATGAGTTTTCTTGATTGTGTCCAAAAATGGTGATTTTTGGATGTATAGATTGAGAGTTATGAATTTTATGAGAAAAGACTATTTTAGAAGTAACAGCTTATAATTCCTTGTGGTTAACTCCAAAATTGATAAAATTTTTATTGGGAGTACATGTATATGATAGGAGTATACTCTGTGAATTTCAGAATTTTTAGATAAAAGTACAATTTTTGATAAATGTCTAAATATTCGGCTATTTTGGCCATATGAAAAATAGTAAATGACTTTTAAAAATTCTGAGAAAAATATATGTTCACTATGGGACTATATTATGCTAAATCCCAGAAAAGAAATATTTTTGGAACTGATTTGGTATTTTTCATGAAAATGGTCTAGTTATGAGTAAATGAATTAAATATGTTTTGTGAAGAAAGAAAATTAGAAAATAGGATTTTATGGCTTGAGAATCCTATATGAGGTATATGCAGATTTTTTATGAGGGTTTTGGTTATTGATGATGAAATTGTAAGAGTTGGCATTTTATGATGATTAAATACATTAATTAGTAAAGTGTAAACAATTAAAATAAATTGTTTATAAATTTAAGTAATGTTATTCTTTCAATATCATTATACCGAAATATTGGTATGAATTTTATTGTAGAATTTCTATCTTTTGTGTCGAGATTACTATTCATGAGTTACGAATATTACTCTTGAGATTAAAACTATATGTTGATCATATTATTTTTATCATCATATATAACATTTTTATAACCCTGATGTTGAAATTCTCTTTCACTGGAGTGTAAAGATGGGTAGATTATTGGTATGATCATGACTAGGGTTCTCTTTGGCCTGTAGTGCAAAGTTGAATTGTGACTGGTATGATCATGACCATTGAATTTATAATTGAATATCTTAAGCTTAAGTGCAAAGGTGAATTGATCAACATGGTTATAATTATTGTTTATATAAATTCTGAAATGATTATATATTTCTTTGAGATATGAATATATTTGGCCTGTAGTGCAAATATGAATTGTTGATGAATATCTTTGGCATGTAGTGCAAAGATGGCCTGTTGATGAATATCTTTGGCCTATAGTGCAAAGATGAACTGTTGTTGAATATCTTTGGCCCGTAGTGCAAAGATAGTTTGTTGATGAATATCTTTGGCCCGTAGTGCAAAGATGGATTTGTTAGTATGATTATAAACAGGAACTGTGATTTGGTATAACCATGATCTTTGATGTTTCAGGTAAAGACAGATGATGAAAATATTCTTCGTCTTGGGTGCGAAGAAAAATTTATAGTCACAATTATGATTATGAGTTATTCATATGATTGTGGAAAGGAACTGTTGAGTGATGTTTCAGGGATAAAACATTATTGGTGGATTTTTAACATGGAGAAGATAATAGACTTTATAGTCTATTTGACTCTTCTAATGGATTGCTCGTTCCGCTGCAACTATGGTTGAAATTTTTATCATTTACCATATGTTCTAAATCTCTGATTTATTGTTGATGAAGGCTATTGATAATTGAATTATCTTTAGTCATGATATTCTTTACTGAGCTAGTTGTGCTCACCCTTTTGCTTCACAATTCCTTTCAGGTAATAAGAGTGTAGCTGGGTCGAGCGGGGGTAACAAGGGAATAGAACGGTGGTCATCATTTAGTAGTTATATTTGGTGAAGAAAATAGGGTGAGGCGAACCCAATGTTGGAAGGGTGTTTTGTCACTATCATACAAGATGTCTAATGACATACAATCTCGTGTCATCATAAGACAGGGTTGTGCTCATCCACTTGCTGAGTATATCTATGGGCACTACCTATATAATCTTGGTGTTTGTTTGAAGTATAATTCTCAATTAGAGACAGTAGAGATAATGATAAGTCAAGAGAAGACTCACCATTGGGAAGAATATGATAGTAATCTTCTCGTTTTTCTTTGGGGTCTATTGGGTCAACCAAGGATAATTCTGTGGCCATATGATATCTATCATAACCTAGATGCGTGGCCTCCCATGTACGAAGGTTTCCTTGAGCATTTCCCAAAGATTCTAATTTCTAAAACAGTTTTTGACTATACCTTTATGTAAGGTACCTTTGTGAAGTGCTGATACATGATCGTGTCCAACGTCACAGTTGGTATATATTTGTATCCAAACTCACAGCATATGTGTTGTTGTATTTTGCACGACAATTGTTGTAATAAAGTTGTAGTTGTTTTCTGTACCATGTATTTGACGACTCAGAATGGGTTGGATGGAATGGACCTATTTTGGGGTCGTTACATTCCAATTAATAAATTCATCTTTCATAATACCAACAACATCTTTTGGGCGAACATCACTTGGAATATGGCAGTTCTCAATGTCCCGAAGAATAGCAACAAGAACATCCATGGAGTTCTGGAGTTGGGAAGGAGGTTGATGTAAGTTTGTGTTAGAAATGGTCACATGTGCTTGTGTTGCCTCATCTTCTTCGCCATCATCGGAATGGCTTCTGCCACTACCACGACTGCTGCAGAGCATGCCACATCATCCATACTGGCGGAGGGGCCTTCGGATGAGATCGGAACTACCGATGGAAGTGACGATGCAGCACATGTTGTTGGAGGCGGTGGTGGTGGGTTCCGTCCAATGGGTAGTGGTGGTGAAGATTGCGGTGGGCTTAATATTGGTTTACTTAGTATATTAAGTAATTAATATCTCTACCAAACTACCAAATAAATTACAGTCCTTCTCTCATCGTGAATCTTCATTAACTCATCCGCCGACGAATCCTTCCGATCGATTGTACAGTTGGTAGCCAAACATTCATACCAAGGTAACTAATTCAATGTTATTAGGTTTCTAATTTATTTTTAAAAAATCTATTATATATTTTTTTATTTAATAGTGCAGTAGCTAACACTTTATACAAATGTTATCAATTCAGTTTTATTGGGTTAATTACCAATTAATTAAAAAAAATATTGTAGATTTTTTTTATAATGCAATTGGTAGACAAAACTTAATATAAAGGTAACCAATTCAGTTTTATTGGGTTACCAATTAATTATAAAAAATCTATTATAGATTTTTTCTTCATAGTACAGTTGGTAGCCAAACCTTAATACAAATGTAACCAACAAAAACTAAAATTGTTACCTTTGAAAGTTTTGGTTACCAAATGCACTGAAATTTCTATTGGTTACCCACAAAAACTAAAATGGTTACCTTTGTATAAATATTTGGATACCAACTGCACTAAAATTTATCTTTTTCTCCTTTTAATTTCTGGACTAAATCAACCTTCGTCATAATGGCAGCTATGACCGGCGTCCATGGTGTTGAAACGGCGGCGAAGGGGAGGAGGAAGATGACCGGCGAAGGGGAGGAGGAAGATGACGTTGCCAAACTTGGAATGTTTGAATTTTAATTATTATTTTTGAATTTGAATTTGATTTGTTTGTTAGATCCAAGATATTTGAATTTGAATTATTAATTATGGTAGTTATTTCTCCTTGATTTTAGGTTTCCTTATTATTATGAATTGAATCCTATAATAATTCCCTAAATTAAGGAATCCTAATTGCACTAATATTGTAAATAAATATAGAAAGTGCATTAATTATGTAAATATTTTATGAGTGCACTAATAGTGTAATTACTTTCTAAATGTTGTATACTTATGTAAAGGACCCTTTCATCTTCTCCTATTAGCCCAAAGTTATACATAATTTTCATCTTCTCCTATTAGCCCAAAGTTGGCATCTCCCTTGGACAGTTGGGCTGATTGGGCTCATAAAATTTTTTTGTTCATCTATAGCTTCCGGATGATATGCACTATGCAGCCACTGGATAAAAAATTTGTTTTTTTCGATTTTTACCGAATTCAAAATTTTTATTACCGCTACCGGTACCGATAAATATAAAAAAACCGAAAAATCGATACTGAAAAAATTGAGATCGAAAAAAACTGGGACCGGTTTTAACTGGTTCGGTAAAAAGCCGAAAAAAGTCAAATTTTTTTTAGTATCCCTAGGCACTGCTGTTGGAAAAGAGTTAAGAATCAAACATTGAATTTATTTATGTTCTTCAAGAGCTGGAAGTGACTATAGAAAAACAGAAAGTTGAGATTGAGGATCTTTTTGTTGTGTTTGAATAAGAAAATAATAATTAACGGGGAGAGATAAGAGAGATAATTGTGGGTCACGATTAAAGTATACCCAAATGTATTAATTTTGTAAATAAATATGAAAAAATGTATTACTTTTGTAATTATTTTATCTATGCACTATTATTATAATTATTTCTAAAAATGTACTAAAATATGTAATTAATCCATTATTTTATTGTTTGATATTTTGTTTGTTGCCAATTAATAATTTAAAATTTTATATGCTGAAGAAAAAAGTTTTTTTTTTTTGTTGTTGTTGGGAAAGGATTAAAAAACAAATATAATTTTATTTTTGAACTAGAGTTAAAAAAAAATACAACTCGAATTTTGAAATGGACAGAGTATTTAAGATGAAATACTTGTAAATGTAAAACTTTTGCTAAAGGGTTATAATAAAAAAAAGGTTAAAATAGTGGTTGGCTATGTAAAAGTGCTTTGAAAAAAAAATATTAAAGTATACAAAAGTGTGTTGTATGAATTTTTATTTATCTTTTAAAGCAATTTATGGACAAATTTATAAATTGTGTTTAGATGGAAATGCTTTTGCTAAAAGTATTGACATTCTGCTTCTTCCAAGAGTATTTTTTAGTCAGAAACTCTACTTACTAAAATTACCTTAAAGGACACTTATTACTACTAAAATATTTTCATATATATATATATATATATATATATTATTTAAGGGATACAATTCTATTATTTAAGAGAGTTCTACTATTTAAGAGTTTTACTCTTGATCCTTTATATATATATATATATATATATATATATATATATATATATATATGTTCATGCACAGATTAATTAAGTTGAACTTCTGAGCTCTACGAAACAATAAAACAAATTAAATGAGTGACCTCTAATAGGAGAGTATTATTACTATCACACTATACTGAGTACGTTCATGCACATTGCACGCGAATTAATTAGTTTAACTTTTGAGGTCTACCAAATGAAATGATATATATATATATATATATATATATATATATATATATATATATATATATATATATGTCCACGCAACATTTACTGTTAACTATGAGTCTATGATGCACCCTTTAAGGTATGGCCGAAACAAGTATTTGAACCTTTGTTTTTTCCTTCAAAAAAAATAAAATAAAGTAAAAGAGGAGATAATTTAATTGCTACCTAACTGCAACACTTCCCTGAGTGAACCAGAATGGTACAGCCAAAAGCATGCATGATTTATTTGATCGATCATATTTAAAAACTGGTGAACGTGTTTGCTTATTTCTTTTATTATAACTGTCCATTTTCCTGATTATTGGTCGTTTTTTTATCTATTCTCCAACACGTACATGGAACTGTAATTTCAACACAAATTTTATTTGATTATTTTTAAAATTATTTTTTACCGAGCAACTAGTCTGGCTAGTTTAGCTAGTACTCCTTCAATTCATGAAATTTTTTACAACTTTAAAAAATTAAAATATTCACTGAATATATTTTATTATTTGTCTGTTATATATAACGCGTGATGCATAAAGGTTGTACGTTCATGGACGCAAATTAAGTAAGGTGACTTCTGAGATGCACACAATTAACGATATAACCACTTAGTAAATGAATGCATGGCTAAGACTATTAGACTACTCCATTATATATGGAGTAATTAATTAATTAAGGCACGTAAACGTTTGAAGTATACGATACCAAAAATTAAATGAGTGCATGGCTGGCTTATATTCAGTTCCCACTATATATATTCCCAAATATAAGACACAAATATAGTACTAAGTTGAGCACAAGAATTGTATTTCTGCATGGCTCTGTTTGGTTGTTTGGCTCGCATGTTTGGTTTCGGTCTGTGTTTTTTGGCTAAGGCACTGATCGTGTCTACGACAGGACTGCAGCCGATGGAGCTGATGTGGAGATGTTGTTCGAGGCTATTTGGAGGAAATTTGCAGATGCTAGCTGCGGGCCATGAATAAACTTGTTTAAGGTCTAATTATCATGACTATTGGGCTTATAAGATGTTCTTATTTTGGTAACAAGAAGTGAATAATTATTATTGTTATTTATTTTACTTTTATTTGGTCTACCAGGGAAGATATATTTTCAATTTATGTATGTAACTGGAGGCTCAATTTTTATTGCAATATTATGCTGCAATATTCTATCTAAATTTTTAGTGATTGATCGATCATGGTTGCTTTTATTTCTTCTGTTAACTCTTTTGTTGCTTTTAATTTATTTATTCTCTAACAAAAACATTTTCAGAGCTAGTTTTATTAGAAGATTTTATGTCTAGAGTAAGCTTATTTTAGTACATGTCGTCACATATATAAGAAATATAGTACGTACTACTCTCACAAAATTAATTAAAAAGCAGTGTCCTAATCAAATAGTCTTTTTTATTAAACAATTCAAAAAATTGAAATATATTAAATCTGTTATAAAAAAGAGAGGATTATAATAAACGAACGAATTATTTCAAACAAAATAACAGATAATCAAAAAATACCCAAGTGTTAACATTTCTATGATAGTGTTACATAGATGTCTTATGATGTTCTGTTTATGAAAAATATATATAACACAATTAAACATGTGTAATGGAATTGAAATAATTACTTATTTAATTTAATATTTTTCCTAAAAATATTTCTTGTATATGATCTGCAAGTTTAAAATTTGTGAACAACATTTTAAGTACAGTTTAAAAATCTTAATTATACACCTAAATGTACCAACTTTTTGGTGTCCACTTAGAGAGTATTATATATTTTTATTTTATTAATTTTGAGTTGAATAATAAATAATTCTTTCTGTAATAGGGAGGGAATATTACGTGGGATATATTTTTATTAATATATTAATATATATTTATTTTATTATCACTCGATCATATTGCACGGATATATGGAGTATTTATAATTATGCGCAACAATGACTCAGCCTAGAAGAAGATATTGCCTTGGGCTTTCGGCCTATACATCACCATCATTAGTCAAGGGTCGTCATGATATCTACGGCCCAAGGTTAGGTTTCTATTGGACAAAAAAGTTCAAATAAAGAGCGATTTGACTAGGCTAGCTAGCTGCATGAAATTGAATTTCTTTATTTACGCTTATATTTACAATTTTGATCACACATCATATCATACTGATGCTTAAAGGAAAAATAGTAACAGCTTTTAGTATTATATTAAAATTTTCAACTAAACTAAATGAATGCAATTGCTCTTCTTATAAGTTGAAGTACAAACTTTGATTTTGTTACAACATGGGAAGATCGATTATATTTCTTTGCAACATACATCATAAATCTGTAAATTATGGACGTTTTTTATAACATTTTTTCATATTTTTTTTGCAACATTAATTTAATCGTTTGTTAGTATTAAGCAGCAAATTAATATTTTCACAATATTTTTATATAAAAAGTGTCGTTATAAATGTATAGCGACGGTTGTGATCAATCTCAAACCCAAAATCATTACATTCCCAAAAAAGTTATCAATTTAACCGCAGTTGCCACATTTTTCATATATCTTTGCCTTAGCTCATCAAGGATGTATTGTCAAGTATTAAAGAAAATCAGATAATCCCAATAGTTCTTGATATGATCACACCAAACAATTTTCTCATGCTAGGCACTTGAAGTTAGGCCGATCCGACTTGCAAGAGAAAAAAACTAAGAATATCTTTCATGGCCGGGGCCGCTGGGGGATAAATTGAAGATAACCACAAATGTGCAACGAAGGGTTAGCTAGAGAGTTCAAGCCTTACCTTTTATCGCCCTTGGCAGGTGTCAGTACTATTGGTGACTCTTCGGTATATCCCAACTGTTATCATAAATAAGTAAATTAGGCTACCTTTTTGAAATTTACTAGTTTAAAATGGCAGAAAATTAAATAAATAGCTGGAATCATTTGAAGATTAATTCTACCATGAACCACGGTGGTTAGTCAAAAATTAGTTAACTGACTCCCTTTCGCTATTCCAAGTTCCAA